>JZKD02S1816496.1:320161-336381 GCA_000966675.3 Picea glauca
ATAATGATAATTTAATTTTAAAATTCTGGTCAAGTTAAACATTAAATCTATATAACAAGAAATCTATATATGAAACCCTCTTGTTTGTAGGACTGATAATCTTGACCCAATAATACACTATAAAATATTAAAAAAAACAATACCAAATAACTACCAAAATCAAAGCTGGAGAGGATCATGCGGTGTTTGCAGTAAGAGCAGCTAGTGCAACGGATGAAACCTAGATACATTTACTTTTATTCGGTCGTCGTTCATGATTGTAAAACTCTAATACTTTCACACCTGCTCGTCCACCTCAATACTTGTCATCGCTCATGGGTACAAAAACACCAAAATCAGAGCTGGAGAGGATCATGCGGTGCTTGAGAGTAGGGACAGCTAATGCAACGGATGAAACCTTCGCTACATTTACTTTTATTTGGTCTTTATTCATGATCTGCTCCTCCACTTAAATATTTGTCTATCACTCCATGGAAGCGGTCTAGCTGAGAGCATCTGTATAGAGGGAGTAGATAAAATAGGTTAGAGGTGGGTTGTGCAGTTATACAGGTGATCTGGGTTCTTTTTTTAAACTTTAATTGGGTTGTGTACATAAACTTGCATTTGTATAGATGGAGGGTACATGAAACTGGTAAATCAACTTGCATTTATATAGATAAGATTAGAAGGTGGGTTGTGTACATAAAATTGCATTTCTCTAGATTGAGGGAAGACGGTGCAATAAATAAACATCTTTCTACAAAATCGGAACAAAAATTTAATTTGTATAGATTGAAGGTGGAGGTACAATAAATAAACATCTATTGAAAAAATTGGACAGAACAAAAATTTGGTTGGTTGATAGATAGTACCATAACATACAGTGAAAGAATTCACTTTCAAGATCAGCTTTAATAGCTAACACGATGTTTTGTCAGTGTCCATGTGTAGTCTATAGATTTAAAAGCTGTGATGCTAATAAATATGAATGGCAATAATGAGAGTATCTTAACCTGGCAGGGACAATGAGTCGGAACTGTGGTTTGCATAATACAGGTAACCTATCAATCACATAAAAATAAATAAAATGAATATTTGATATTTTGGGTAAGTTGGGCAGGTTAAGAAATCATTATTATTGGCAGTTTGAAACCTATCAACAATTATTATGTACTGTTGGAAAGCTTCATCATGTAAACTATGATGCGTTTGGAAAGCTTGAGCGATTTAAACTATCATGTAAAGTATGTTAATAAAATTGTATTGAATTTTCCCATATGAGTACCTATTGAATTTTCCGTCAAGCTACATCTTTTCCTTCCACTCTTAATTTATGGAATATGGAATTTTTACGCGAGGCAACATTATCTCTGGAAGACATAATGCATCCATGTGGGAAACCTGGTCCTCTCACTCACTGCTTTACTTAAAATGAAGGCGTGTATATCTGTTTATAATTTTTTATTCATATTTACTTAAAATGTGGGTGTGTTTATTTGTTTACTTAAAATGGAGGTGTGTTTATCTATTGATCATTTATCATTCATATTTACTTAAAATTAAGATGAAAATGGAGATGTGTGTTTATCGGTTTATCATTTATCATTCATATTTACTTAAAATTAAGATGAAAATGGAGGTGTGTGTATATCAGTTTATCATTTATCATTCATCTTTACTTAAAACTTAGGTGTGTCTATTTGTTTAGATAAAATGGAGGTGTGTCTATTTGTTTATCATTTATCATTCATATTTACTTAAAATGGAGGTGTGTGTCGATTTGTTTATCATTTATCACTCATATTTAATTAAAACTGAGCTGTGCCTATCTGTTTACTTAAAATATGGAGGTGTGTCTATCTGTTTATCATTTATTATTCATATTTACTTAAAATGGAGTTCATATTTACTTAAAATGGAGGTGTGTATATGTATACTTAAAATAGAGATATGTGTCTATCTATTCATCATTTATCACTCATATGTCATGATCATTGATTTAAAAAGACATGTCACAAAGTGTAGATATGAGATGTTTTTATTTGAGTTGATAGACTATATTTTTCCATTTGTATAGAAGGTGGGTTGTGTACATAAACTTGAGGGTTGTGGACATAAAATTGCATTTATATAGATGGATGATGGACAAGACTAAGAGGTGGGTTGTGTACATAAATTTGCATTTGTATAGATGGAGGTGGGTAGACATTTGTATTTATATAGATGAAAGGTACATAAAAGTAATAAGTGGATTATGTAGTTAAACTTGTAATTAGATAGATGTAGAGTAAGTTTGTCGTTTCTAGGAACCACACTAAGATTAAAAAAAAAATCATATTTCAACTCAATGTTCAGAATTGAAGGAATTGTACATCTCCCTCATATTGAACAACACATTATTGAAATGTTTTAAAATTTTCTTTCCTTCATAAAATATGTGGAAATAAATTATGGGTAGATTAAAAAATGTTATAATATATATAAAGTTGATACAAAAACATTTTGTTTATAGTGGCCATTAAAATATTTTATTTATGGATAGCATTGAAATATTATTTTGTGATTAATATTTTTTAAATTGGTATATATCATCTCTATCTTAAGCATTCAAGGAGTTACACATCTCCCTCATACTAGATATAAGAAGGAATTATTGGTAAAATAATAAATATTTTACTTTGAATTATTTTATATATTAAGAAAAAAATTAATATTAAAGTGAACATTAATATATTTTATTTATAAATGATATTAAAATATTTTTTTATTAATATTTTTTAAATATTAAAAGTTAACTTCATATTAAGCACCCAATATATTACATATCTTTATCCAAGTAAATTGTAAAAAGTAACTCTAGTGAAAACAAACACCGTAACCTACATCACCATATCCTATGATTGAGTTGAATTATCTTTACCCTCATAATGGAGAAAGAAGAAGATCGGCTTTCGAATTTTAAAGATTAACTACTTCCGATCAATGCAAATAATATTCAATACTTTGTCCATCGACCCAGTTCCTTTTTTCTTGTGATTTTGAGGTCCCGCAGCCAGTGTTTGTGATATATTTGAGGCCTGTAGTATGGAGGGGAAGACAATTCCTATCAAAGAGATAATTATAGTTTCCTATGATGACAAAGGTCCCGTCACTGACGCTCCTTTGAAAATCAGAGAAACACAACTGGATATTGGAAATGTGGGCACAGTTGGATATCCTGGAGATGTTGTCGTGCAAAATGTATGAATATCTGTAGATCCATATCAGAGACAGTGTATGAAGCAATCTAATGATGGCCTTTATCTTCAAAATTTTCAGTTGAATCACGTTGGTTTTGAAAATATTAAGGAGAGATAGAATTAATGAAACATACATGTATTGTTACACAATATGGTTGCAATATGGTTACAAGACGTTACCAACTCCTGTAATGGTAAACTATCTAAGTAACTAGTTAAGGACACCAATGCAATTTTTCCTATCACGAGCATCCAATGCAAAAATGCAATAGCCTTCACACTCCCCCTTAAACAAAACTTGGTCCTGACTCTGAGGTTAATATCTCACATTTCCCCTGTTAATCAAAGATTCAAATTATCCATAGCATACGAGTAGACACCCTTGTATCTACTAAGTGGAATTCATACAACATTCCTCTACCAAAGTGGACTTTATACCACATTCCTTCACCAAAGTGGACTTTATACCACATTGCTCGAAACCAGGGATAGTTGTGATGTATTATGGCTAGCACTTCATGCTACTTGAAACCAAGGATACATGCTACATGATCACATACTGACCTATGTAGGACTTGTTATCGCACAATTTGTAGCTAGGTGAAATGGCTAGAAGATAGAGGCCAAACTAGCGTAACAAGAACCTACCCCACCCAATGTCACCACAATGGGGAGGTTCTTTCTATTTAGAGAGGTCAGGCCTAGGGGAGACGTCCCTCGTAACCTGGGGTTTTGAAGAGGCCAATGTATAAAGGTCAAAGTAAAAGTCCCTCCTCACAGGTTACCACCAAGATTAGAGAGTCTAAACAACCAATAATGAAGTGTAGCCCCAAATGAGAACACCTGTCTGGAACAAGACAATAGAAAAACAATATATGCACGCTATAATTCAATGGGTTAGTACTTCATATAACTATCTGATATCAATATATTAGCAATTATGACAATAGATATTGACGAGATCAATGTTGATTAATATAGCAATGGAACAATATCAATTCATCAATAAATATCGAGATGATGTAGAAAACAATGTATCCAATCAATCCCTTACTCAATAAATGCTTTAAAACACCATCTAATTTCTTATCAATAGAAAATGCTTCATCAATATGGAATAACCAAGGATGACGTTAGCCTTATTAGGGTTAGTAGTTAGTTAGGGTTTCAAATTATAAAATTTTTAAGAGTTGTTTGACCACCATCACTTCAACGTTGGGGACATGAGATCAATGCCTAAGGGTAAATGGAGTCAATTTAAGAGATAGCACAAAGGTTGAAGGGAATAGGCTAAGGACTAGAGGGAAGGGTTCTGAAGTGCTGCAATGGCAGGGCCCCAGAATCAAAACCTTAGGGGAAAGAGGCTCACTCCGGTGTTGCTTAAGCAAGGCCTCGTGCTCTTTCCTATTTCCATAGGTTAAACTTGGCAAAACATCTAGCATAACAGATAAATCAAGACAAGAGAGTGAGGTGAGAGAGAGTGTTGCATTGTCAAGGCCCTATCACCAAAACCTAGACACACGACGACCCTAGGTGTAGATAACCTAGGCCTGGGATGTCTCCTCCTTCTTGACATTTAAAAGGCACAGCTAGCACATGAGAATAAGTAAAAAGAGTGTAGAAATGACTAGGCTCTTCCTTCCTTCTTCAATGGTTGAGAATTTCTCTTTTAGGGGACATGAGACAAAAACCTACTTGTGTGTTTGTCCCCTAGGGTTTTAAAATCAACAAAATTTATAATAAATGCAAGAATATAAGACTACAACCATTCAATTAAGAAGTTTTGCAGAAAAAATACTTACATATCATGATGAAATAACATTGCAAACCCTAGTTGTAAACCTTCCTTCAAGAGAAATGGCAAAAATGCCAAGAAAAGTCATCCTTCAACAAGTGCGCCTCACTCAAAAGATGAAATACCCAAGTAGGGTGAAAAAATCAGATCTCACTTGGAGAGTGAGTTGTGTCTTATTCTAAAATGAGGATAAAACTCCTCAATATATACTGTATCATGACCTTTAATTAATTTTAGGTCATAAAACTTAGCCGACAAGGCTTTAAACCAAAATAATATTGTTTTTACATTAAATGTTCTTTTAAAACCTTAAATGAGGAAAAAGTGAGATGTCAAGCCCTCCCGAGGGAGACGTTAGGCCTTTTTGGGGCCAGTGCAGCATCCAAAAGACAAACATTAGCCCTTCTTGGGCTCTTCCAAACTGCCACACGTGCCAACAATCCTGTCCATCTTCCATATGCTCATGATGATGTCACAAGCCTCCTGGTGATGTCTTGGGTCATCTGGGGCCAATGTTCCACTGCAAGTGGGTCAATCCCCCTAGGTCTGGCTCAGCCAAAGTGCCCCTGATGGAACGTTCTCTTCTTATTTGGTGCAAAACCTTTGTCAAACATTGTCCTGTCTCTGCCCCTGATGGGGTCTCAGGAACCATCTGATGGGCTCTTCATCCCCATGGAGGTTCGAACTAATCATCTCCCCATGTGTGCTAGTCCACGTGGTACCTGTCCATCGGGCATGGTCTTGCACATCAAAAACTACGCCCTCCATGGGCTCATTAGTCACAGGGATCATAGCAATGTCAATCACATTTCATCATCAATTTTATCAAACTTATGCATAAAATCCCTAATATATCATTCAATAAATCAACGACTCTACAAAAACCTACAATTACAAGGTTGAGAAAAATGACAAGATACCCTATTGGGCTAGTATCCATAAGGAAAGGAAAGTTTCAAAGGGGTTTCATCCAAGCCATGTAAACGAGGTGAAGTGGTTCAAGGGATGTTTAGACATATGGGTAGAGTGAGAGCTAGGTATGCATGATATTACCTATGGGCGCCTTTGTAGAAGGCGAGCTGTACCCGTCATGGATGCAAATTTCTCCAAGCCTCTTTTGCCTTTATTCTTTTCTTTATTTACTTTTTCTTCTTCTTCTTATTTTTATTCAAGGGCTAACTAGAGGACACTACCTTGGCGTGGTGACCAGAGCTGACAGTGTTACCCACAAGTACTTTCATAGAAGTGATAAGGCTGGCTTGTGATGAGACCCCCTTTCCCTTGGCCATGCAACCAATGGTCACTGCCTTGGCATGGTAACCAGATGGTGGCAATGTCATGCTGTTAGGTACCCATGAACATAATAGGTTGGCTCATGATGAGACGCCCTATCCTCTTGATTAGGTCTTGTTTACTAAGAGGATTTTTATTGCCTTCTCGGGGATCCCTGGGTGAAGCATCTCGAGGTTTCATTTTTAGTCTTTTATATTTTACCAGTTTCTTTTATATTTTGGGCCTTTAGCCCCTTCTTCCCACGAGATAAGGTGCAACCCCACAAACAACTCATCCCAATGCTCGGACAAGGGTAATGGGACAGATGAGCGGGAGACAAGATGGAAATGTGATGGTATGATGGGAGAGAACGATGGCTCTTTAGAAACCCCCCAGTGGAAAACCAAAACCTATGGGTAAAGGCTTTCTAAGGCACCCATTCAATCAACCCAAGCATGGTCAAGCGGGTCAATGTAAGATCCAAGCAGTCATCAGAAATAAAAGGAATTAGATGCATACATTTAAAGGTTATAATGATCAAAAGTGACACATACCATGATACTTGGACCAATTACCTCATGGAGCAAGAGCCTTCTCCGATATAATACCAAGCTGATGGTGATGGATGTTGTTGTTGCTAACAAGAAAAATCTGATGAAAGAAGAAAAGCATAGGCCCTCCAAGGCCATGCTCAGGTCAATCCTGCTCTCGGTACTCCATGTCTAGGACCTGTGGGCCTCGAGACGTGATCTCCTTGTTATCCCTCGAAATCGGGGATAACATCCGTCTCCAAGTCAGGGACATGTGCTCACCATAGAGCGCATGATAACCTCAACATATCTGGCATAACCTGAAGACGTTCTCAACTTGATAGGGGCATCAGTAACAAAGATGGGGTGGTATTGCCACCCTGCATATATAGACATATATAGAACTAAAATAAAACAATCAATATGCAAATGTGAAATCAAGATAACATGAAATGCAAATGGTATAGTACATGAAGAATGCCTACTTACTATCACTTACCTGTGAAGTCAGGTCCCCCCACCTTGGTGGGGTTTAAGGAGGTGCCCGTTGATAGGTAATGGGCACCTTCTTCCTTCCAAAGTGGACAAGTAGTATGAGTTATCAACTGATTCCATTCCAACTTTGAAGGGTCTGAGCCATGACTGTGTACTTCTTTTTACATTAGTTGGATCTCCTTTTTGAGTATCCCACATCCATACCATATCTCCCTCCTTATACTTTTTGACTTGGTATTTGGTCGTTCCCTGGACAACCCTGGTGTATTGTACTGAGGGATGTGGGTCAGCTTCTGCAGTAAAGACTTCTTGTTGGGATGGGAGGACTTGTACGTCATCTTCATTTTTGTTTAATATCTTCACCGTCCCAACTTATTTTTTCTTGAATTCATCTAGGAGTTGTTGGTATGCTTCTTTCTTGGGCCATTCGATCTGATCAAAGTCTTCTTCCGTTGCAAAGGGCATGTCTTCCGGAGAATATTTCTGAAGAGTTTGTATCATATCATTCTACATTTTGTCATTATTTATGGGATGAACAATATCATGCACATGGTCCCCATTTATTGGCACATTAAGTAGACGTCCCACTCTTCCATCATTCAAAGGTAATCACAAAAAGGTGAGGTCCATCTCAAGGGAACCGCCTATCATTGCGCCAAAGTTGCTAGATAATAACATTCCCCACACATCTGGGACATCAACCACCACAATGCCAATGTGGACTATCTTTTCTGGATACTCCTTCAGGCGTACTTCAACATTTTCAACCACCCCATGTGTGGGTATTTCTTTAGATTTGAAACCACACACATTCCTGTAAGGCCTCATGACCTTCAAACCCATTTATTGCATGGCTTTAAGAGACATCATGTTGGCACCAATACCTGTATCTAGCATGCAATTATTGATATTTTTGTTGTTCATTGTCAAAGTCATGAAGAAAGGAGGGTTTTCACCATATTGGACCCTGAAATGATCATCTTGCAACATAATAGGGGGATCCATAGATTCATCTGATACCGAAAAGAAAGCGTCAAAGCGTTCCTTGATGGATTGGATTTTGACTGCTTCTCTCGCGGGAATATTCACATGCATCTTTGATAATGCCCATTCGAAGTCAAAATTTAGGTCAACCTTACCAGCCCTAGAAGTCTTGGGAAGAAGTATCTCCAAGGGCGGGGGCTTTGCCTGATCACAAGTAGGTTGTTTCAAGTTCTTCCTTCTGTATACTTGAACTTCTTACTTCTTTAGTTTTTCTCGTGATTCCTGATCCAGGTTGTTTCTCACCGCCATCCTTACTGCTCTCCCTGCTTCCCTTACATCTTCTTGATGTTCTATATCTGTGATATTTATTTGAGGGAACCCCATGAAGCAATCCATGTTGTTGACTTGTTGATGGCCAAGATTATAAGGACATTCATGCTCCCAATGTTCTTCACTACACTCCAGGCACCAAGGATTTTCATCAACAAAGTTCATAGGGGCCAAGGTATTTGGAACTTTATGCTCATTCTTTGGCTTGTAAAATTGGTTCCCTTTCTGGAATTTCTCTTTGAATGAGGCCCTGGGTGCTTGGATCTGGGATTTTTCAAGTCTTACAATCCATCTCATCATTTCTTCCTGATTCTTTATGATGTCATCCATGGAGACTTGTAGCTTGTTGATACTAGTACATAGATCTGAAGTTGGCTCAGCGTTGTGTACTATCTTTTGCTTGGTGTCTATTCTCCCCCTTGGGTCAGCAAAAGGATCAATTTTAGATGAAAGGAGGTTCCCTTCTATCTTGGTGGTGAGCTCTTGGGATTCTTGAATGGACTAGGGGTTTTTGTCTCTAAGAAGATAACCTAGTTGGCCATTGAAAGATCTGATGTAAATATGGACAAGGTAATCATCTTTCGGGTGATGGCTTGAGGGAATTCTTTGTAGTAATGTTTCGAATCTGGTGTGAAACTCCCGAATGGACTCATTTTCATACTTATCAAGGCTATTTAGTCGAGTGAGGAGCATATTAGGGTCTTCTTTGATACTCCATTGTTTTAGAAAGGCCTCTTCAAGTCTATCCATGGTTTTGATGCTTTCGTTAGGAAGGCTGAGGTACCAATGCATTGAGGCATCATAGAGAGTAGTGGAGAACAACTTCATGACCAAATCTTCAGCATCATCACTGATGGGGTGAAGCTGAAACAATGCCCAAAAGTTGATCATATGCTCTTCGACACTGATGGCATCAGTACCGGTGAATTTAGGCAACCACTTCTCGTACTTAAGTGGCATTTTCCTAGGGTGGCCTGGTATGGTTTACATGTCTAACGGCTTGAAAAGGGTAGATGACCATTATTCTTTGATTGTTGGTTGGATTCGTTGTAGCAGTCTGAGTGGTAGACATGTTTCTTAAAGGAAGTCTCTTCTCGAAAAGTGATTTGACAACAGGAGATTTTAAGGGAGGCTTCCTTCTGAAATACAAAGGAGGATTATTGAATCTCCTTTTAGTTTGTGGAGTCGCCAGATAGTTTACTTGAAACTACCAAAGAAAAGGAGAAGAAACACCCTAGTGGAGTCACCACGTAAGCTTGTAAGAAAAGGTCTCTGAGGCAAGGCTTACCAAAAGTATTTTGCCTTTGAGGAGAATTGACTCAGTGTTCCCCGACAACGACACCAAAATTTTATCAAACAGTTTGTAGCTAGGTCAAATGGCTAGAAGATAGAGGCGAAATTGGAGTAACAGGAACCTACCCCACCCGATGTCACCACAATGGGGAGGTTCTTTATATTTAGGGAGGTTAGGCCTAGGGGAGACATCCCGAGTAACCTGGGGTTTTGAAGAGGGCAAGGTATAAAGGTCAAAGTAAAAGTCCCTCCTCATAGGTTACCACCAAGATCATATAGTCGAGCTAAACAACCAATAATGAAGTGTAGCCCCAAATGAGAACACCTGCCCGGAACAAGAGAATAGAAAAACAATATATGCATGTTATAATTCAATGGGTTAGTGCTTCATATAACTATCTGATATCAATATATTTGCAATTATGACAATAGATATTGACGAGATCAATGTTGATTAATATAGCAATGGAACAATATCAATTCATCAATAAATATCGAGATGATGTAGCAAACAATGTATCCAATCAATCCCTTACTCAATAAATGCTTTAAAACACCATGTAATTCCTTATCAATAGAAAATGATGCATCAAGATGGAATAACCAAGGATGACGTCAACCTTATTAGGGTTAGTAGTTAGTTAGGGTTTCAAATTATATAAGTTTTAAGAGTTGTTTGACCACTATCACTTCAACGTTGGGAACCTAAGATCAGTGCCTAAGGGTAAATGGAGTCAATTTAAGAGAGTGCATAAAGGTTTAAGGGAATAGGCTAAGGACTATAGGGAAGGGTTCTAAAGTGTTGCAATGGCAGGGCCCCAAAATCAAAACCCTAGGGGAAAGAGGCTCACTCCGATATTTCTTAAACAAGGCCTCGTGCTCTTTCCTCCTTCCTTAGGTTAAACTTGGCAAAATGGCTAGCATAAAAGATAAATCAAGACAAGAGAGTGATGTGAGGGAGAGTGTTGCAATGGCAAGGCCCTCTCACCAAACCCTAGAAGCAGGACGACCCTAGGTGTAGATACCCTAGGCCTCGGACATCTCCTCCTTCTTGACTTTTAAAAGGCACTACTAGCATAGGGGAAGAAGTAAAAACAATGGAGCAATGGATAGGCTCTTCCTTCCTTCTTCAATGGCTCAGAATTTCTCTTTTAGGGGACATGAGACAACAACCTACTTGTATGTTTGTCCCCTAGGGTTTTAAAATCAGCAAAATTTATAATAAATGCAAGAATATAAGACTACAACTATTCAATTAAGAAGTTTTGCAGAAAAAACACTTACATATCATGATGAAATAGCATTGCAAACCCTAGCTGTAAACCTTCCTTCAAGAGAAATGCCAAAAATGCCAAGAAAAGTCTTCCTTCAACAAGTGCACCTCACTCAAAAGATGAAATACCCAAGTAGGGCACAAATATCAGATCTCACTAGGAGAGTGAGTCGTGTCTTATTCCAAAATGAGGATAAAACTCCTCAATATATACTGTATCATGACCGTTAATTAATTTTAGGTCATAAAAATTAGCCGACAAGGCTTTAAACCAAAATCATATTGTTTTTACATTAAATGTTCTTTTAAAACCCTAAATGAGCAAAAAGTGAGACATCAAGCCCTCCCGAGGGAGACGTTAGGCCTTTTTGGGGCCAGTGCAGCATCTAGAAGCTAGATGTTAGCTCTTCTTGGGCTCTTCCAAACTACCACACGTGCCAACAACCCTGTCCATATGCCATATTCTCATGATGATGTCACAAGCCTCTTGGTGATGTCTTGGGTCATCTGAGGCCAATGGTCCACTACAAGTGGGTCAATCCCCCTAGGTCTAGCTCAACCAGAGTGCCCCTGATGGAATGTCCTCTTCTTCTCCGGTACAAGACCTCGATCAAACACTGTCCTGTCTCTGCCCCTAATGGGGTCTCAAAAACCATCTGATGGGCTCTTCAGCCCCATGGAGGTCCGAACTAATCATCTCCCTATGTGTACCGATCCACGTGGTACCTGTCCGTCGGGCATGGTCCTGCACATCAAAAACTACGCCCTCCATGGGCTCATTATTCACAACGATCATAGCAATGTCAATCACAATTCATCATCAATTTTATCAAACATACGCATAAAATCCATGATATATCATTCAATAGCTCAAGGACTCTACAAAAACCTACAATACAAGGTTGAGAAAAAGGACAAGATACCCTATTGGGCTAGTATCCATAAGGAAAGGAAAGTTTCCAAGGGGTTTCATCCAATCCATGTAAACAAGGTGAAGTGGTTCAAGGGATGTCCAGACATATGGGTAGAGTGAGAGCCAGGGATGCATGATATTACCTGTGGGTGCCTTTGTAGAAGGTGCGTTGTACCCGTCATGGATGCAAATTTTTCCAAGCCCCTTTTTCCTTTATTCTTTTCTTTATTTGTTTTTCTTCTTTTTCTTTTTATTCAAGGGCTAACCAAAGGGCACTGCCTTGGCGTGGTGATCAGAGCTAACAGTGTTACCCACAAGTACTTTCACAACAGTGATAAGGTTGGCTCGTAATGAGACCCCCTTTCCCTTGGCCATGCAGCCAAAGGTCACTGCCCTAGCATGGTAACCAGATGGTGGCAATGTCATGTTGTTAGGTACCCATGAACATAATAGGTTGGCTCGTGATGAGACCCCCTATCCTCTTGATTAAGTCTTGTTTGTTATTTTTTCGGGTCCCTCTTGTTTCTTTCTGAAAGGATTTTTATTACCTTCTCGGGGATCCCTGGGCGAAGCATCTCGAGGTTTCATTTTTAGGTTTTTATCTTTTACGAGTTGCTTTTACCTTCTAGTCCTTTAGCCCCTTCTTCCCACAAGATAAGGTGCAACCCCACAAACAAATCATCCTAATTCCTGGACAAGGGGAATGGGATAGATGAGTGGGAGACAAGATGGAAAAGTGATGGTATGATGGGAGCGGACGATGGCTCTTTAGAAACCGCCTAGTGGAAAACCATAACCTATGGGTACATGCTTGCTAGGGCACCTAGTCAATCTTCCCAAGCATGGTCAAGTGGGTCAATGTAAGATCCAAGCAGTCGTTAGAAAAAAAAGGAATTAGATGAATACATTTAAAGGTTATAATGATCAAAAGTGACACATACCATGATACGTGGACCAATTACCTCATGGAGCAAGAGCCTTCTCTGATACAAGACCAAGCCGATGGTGATGGATGTTGCTGCTACTGACAAGATGAATCTGATGAAAGAAGAAAATCATGCACCCTCCAGGGCCATGCTCAGGTCAATCCTGCTCTCAGTACTCCATGTCTAGGACTTGTGGGCTATGAGACATGATCTCCTAGTTACCCCTAGAAATCGGGGATAACAGGTCTCATTCAATCAGGGCTTATTGAACATGAGGAACAAAGTTTGGATATAGTTGTGATGTATCATGGTGAGCGATTCATGCTTCTCAAAACCAATGATACATGCTACATGATCACATATTGACCTATGTAGGCCTGATTCAATGAGGGCTTACTAAACATGGGGAACAAAGATTGCCTATAGCAAAGCTCACAACTTCTTACAAATGGGACTAAAAAACTTAGACCAAAAAAATTACTGGAGTGTCTACTCGGGTGTTGAGTACAACCAAACATGCACCCCTCAAATTACAACAATTCATTTCTTATGTATTTGCTGATGAATGAAAATGCAGTTTTTACTGCTCAATAATACGGAAACGTTGTCCATAAAATGGATTCTTGCTCTTTAATAATGGAAGAGGCAATAATTTTGTCTTGACGTTGTTCATAAAATGGATTCTTTCTCTTTAATAATGGAAGAGGCAATAATTTTGTCTTGCGGCCCTCGATCTTCTATCTTGCAAACTATTCGCTCGATCTTTTGTCTTGCAAACTATTCGCTCCACGACGACTCTTTTTCATTGGAATCTGCTTCTTAGGCAATAATTTTGTCTTGCGGGCCTTGATCTTCTATCTTGGAAAGTACTATTTGCTCCATGATGACTCTTTCGATTTTCTTTCTTGTAGACTATTTGCTTGCTCCATGACGACTCTTCTTCATGGACTTTCTTCATCAATTTGTTGGTCACCATTTTTAATATCTTTTTTCTCTTGAATTTACCTTGATCTTGGATTAATATCTTCTTCTTAACTGAAAATGATCGTACTTATGACAAATCCTTTCTAACCTTTTTTTTAATTATATAACCTCTAAAAAAAATTAAACTAATTCAAATAAAACACTTTAATTTTTTTTATTTTTTTTTAATTTATTAACTTAAAATAAAACTCACGTTCTCTTCTTTGGCTTTACACATCCGTGGAGCATTTTAAAACTTATAATAAACTTATAATAAATACTTATTTTATCCCGCGGCTGAGCTTCTCCGCTGCAACAATTGTGGGGTCTTTCACACAGGTTACTATAATCTTCGGCTGCGAGTCTCCATAGGTGTTTACCCCTCCTAAACCCGGTCTCCACAGGCGTCGAATAGAACTTCCGTCGATTCTTGCACGCGGTCCTCCTTGCTTTCATACAGTCTCGACTCGGCTCTACTGCTCCCATACACGCGGACGGCTCGACTCTACTGCAGGCTTGACTGATATTTGATCTCATTGTGAAAGCATTGCTTTCAAGGTAATCTCAATTTACATACCCATTTTCACATACCCTGGGTCCTCCAGTGATGGAGTGAGTCTTTACATACCCATTTTCACATACGTGGATCCTGGGTCCTCCAGTGATGGAGTGAGACTCAGATCCGCTCTGATACCATGAAAAGATTAAGCGGAGACAGAATTAATGCAACATACTATATTATTGATGTGTATTTTATTAATATGAATATGTATTGTTACATAATATGGTTACAAGACATTACCAATCTCTGTAATCATAAATTATCTAAATAACTAGTTAAGGATGTAATTAAATGTTTTTCTTAACAGATTTAATTATGATTTCAATTTACCAATTTCTGTAACCATAAACTATCTAAATAACTAGTTAAGGATGTAATTAGATATTTTTCTTAACAGATTTAGTTATGATTTCAATTTATCTGCTTTTGCTCAGTGTTTGTATTTTAATAATTCCTAAAAATTTGTGCTGGTGCTGTGGGTAGGCGATCAAATCTGTTTCAGTAGGAAAGGTAGTGACATCTGTTAATTCGGAGTTTGAAGTTGGGGATCTTGTTTCCGGGTTCTATGAAGTCTCTGAGTACGCTGTTGTTCCAGGAGGGATTTTCTGAAAAATTGACCAGTGTTGCTAAACCGTCCGATTATTTGGGACTTCTGGGTACGTTTTTGGATTTTAATATCAGAACTTCTGGGTTTCGGTAGATGCTTTACAGATAACCATATTTTGTTTTGAAATTGAAGTAGAAATTATCAAGAGCCTGAAAAAAGAACAAATACATTTCTGGACAAGCTACAAACATTGCTTTATGTTGTTAAATGATGTAATGTTACCCTGAGTGATCAAATATCTGCTTTGAAAAGAAAATTCTGTTCAAGGGTTGGGCTTGGAACGGTATGCGTTCTCTAATGGCGAGTGATTTATTTGGCAAAACAAGCTCTTGGGATCCATTTTCTTCAGCCATTGTTGCCATCGTGTTTACTAAAATAATGTCTATTTGAATTCTCATGATGTGGGCGGTTCCATTGGGATAGGGATGCCGGCTTTGACTGCATGGGTTGGCTTTACGATCATCGGAAACCCTAATCCCGGGGATGAAGTATTCGTCTCGGCAGCAGTAGGATCAGGCAGAAAGTACTTCCTCCAACCTGTTTTATTCTCTGGTGTTCAATTTTAGGTCCTTCTCTCAATAAAGCTGACCTAAACCATTAAGCTATTAGTATATCCCGTTTCTCTTACAGATTCTGACTAATATGTCATAGTGAGCAGGTAAACATGCTGAAAGAGAATTTGGTTTTGATGATGCCTTCAATTACAAATCAGAGGCAGACTGGGATGCAGCTTTGACCAGGCAAGTATTTAATGTATATATTTGCATTTCTGGATGAATCATGAAGGAAAACAATAAGAATCGTGGTGCATTTAATGGGATATACTTTGCATATGTTGCCCATTTGACTGAAAATTCCACTGCTCATTGTGGTACAGGTACTTTCCCAGAGGTATAGACATCTACTTTGACAATGTGGGTGGCCGCAAGTTGGAAGTGGTTCTCAACCATATCAACATGAACGCTCGGATTCCTCTATGTGGAATGATTTCCCACTATAATCAGGTAGTTAAATGAATGTATTGTGTATGCAATATGGAAAGTGAGTACGGAGTTGATG
>JZKD02S1816496.1:347846-376889 GCA_000966675.3 Picea glauca
GGAGAGATCAGGGAAACATTACCGACATAGATTAATGTTTTTTGGGATATGTCATGAATGTGAATGTTTTGTTTTATTTTATTTGTTTTTTCTTTTTACGTGTTTTCATTTTAATATTTATTTGTTTTAATATGTTTTACGTGTTTTTTATTTTCGTTTTTGTTTTATATATTTTTATATATATATTTTTAATGTTTTAATTATATAGTTTTGTTTTTATTTTTGTTTTACGTTTAATTTTTATTGTTTTATTATTAAATGTTTCTTAATTAGTTTTTATTTATTTTTTAAATTAATGTTTTATGAATGTTTTACCCTAACCCAATTACTAACATAATTACTAATTATTAACACTATTAATTTAAACTAATTAATTATTTTGTAATAATTACCCTATTAAAGTAATCTAACTACACTAATCTAATTAAATTAACTTTATTATCCTAATTCGTATTAAAAAATTCCACTAACCATTTATTATTAACCTAATGTTTTCTATCCTAAGCTTGTTTATTCATGTAGGGGTAGAATTGGTGGAGGGGTGAAGAAATGAAGGGTGAGGGAATGAAGGGTGCAGCAGGGTGATGAAGGATCGAGCAAGATGGATGGAGGGAGAAGTGAAATCAACAAAGCCCAACAAGCCATATGTATTCATAACAAGACCAATGTCAAATAGATAGATGAAGAATCAAATCAGCTATGATTATAGGACCCCGACAATTGGCACTCACTAGTGATATCTTTGACTTTCCTTTATGCATGATGATAATGTATAACTTCCCATCCTTCATCAGTAAATACTACTTGGCTCTCCACATGAAGATTTCATCCCTCATATACATGTAATGGATTCCAAACACTACTCAACATACATCAAGGGGTACTACATCCAATTCCACTTCATCAATAAAATAATCACTTACGACAAATATAATGTTACACTATTTTGTTACCTTTATCTCTACATCCTTGTTTAGCCAACCCAATGGATAGAGGATAGGATGATTGTGAACCTCCAATCCAACCTTCTTGACTAGATCCACTACTATGATGTTATCTTGTGAACCAGATATTGATGTGGAAGAGCTTGGTCATCTCCTTCTCCTCCTGGTGATGACGGCTACTTAGATTCATCTCCTTCTTCACAGATCTACATAAAATCTTTTCATCCACATTTGAGCTACATTCAACGTGATTGATCGAATCTATGGATAGAAGGTTCTTTTTCTTTTTGTCCTTCTTGTAGTTCTTTAGGTTCAGTTTTGGATGTAGTTTCCAACATTTTTCTTTGGTGTGGCCATAAATTTTGCAATGGTTGTTTGGATATTTTTATTGATGTGTAGTGGTTGTTGTCTTATTATCTTTCCCCCCTTTCCACTTCTTCTTCCACTCCTTAGAAGATTCCTTGTGCTCTTTCTTCTTTGAACCACTTCACTACAACTTCTTTTGGATTATGTTTTCGAGATACTGTGCCTGTACACACACCTCATCCATTGTCCTTGGATTGAAGAGCATCACCTACTTTTGTAGATGAATATGTAAACCCACTAGATAATTTATGAGTACATATGGGTTCTTGGGAGAGATACCCACCATGATGGCCATCTTTCTGAACTTAGTGGTGTACTCATGTACACTCTTCCCTTGTGATGCAGGAGCATCTCTCCACGTCATCCAGCCAGACAGCCAACCACGTCAGTGCGTGCATTCAAGGCTGAAGAGAGGCGCAACCCTTGTATTCCATTTTGAATTTGAATGTAATTTAAATGTTTAGGATGTTGAGTCATGGAGCCATGCCTTTGTGCAGGCATTAGAGTAGGTAGGCCTTTAATGTTTGTAAGGCTGAGATCTAGATCTGATTTGCGGACTAGACAACCCATTCAATGTAATTGAATAGGGTAGGTAAGTTGGAGGGAAGAGCTCGAAGCACCCCTCATGTAAAAGATCAATTTTGATCTCATTTTGAGTAGTTAGAGATGCACAAGAGAGAGAGTGCAAGAGAAGAAGCCAAGACCTTGTTATAGTCCGTGCTCAGAACACCCTTGTAAGGAGGCATTTACATTAATATAAACCAAAGAAGATTTTCCTCCATGTTTTCTGTGTTATGTGGATGCTTCATTGTGTTATTTTATGCTATAGATGTATGCTAGACATTTGCAAGAAGTTGTTTTGATTTCAATATTGAGAGGTTCTTTGTGGTTTCATGCTAAGAGGGCGTGACAGAGTACTGTGGTCTCTGAATACCGGTGCATAGATGCACTTGTGAACTCTGTGGAGTCAGACAAAGACGTGCCAGGTGGGCACAGAAACTAGAATCAACAATTCAGGGGAAGACCTATGAGGTTGTTGAACACCTCAGGAGGCAAGGCTGTGGAGAACACGGTTGCAGACATAATCTCTGAGGAGTTCTGTAAAGATCTGCCAAGTGGGCATTGAGCAGGTGCAAGGGAATGCATAGAGGAACTCTATTGTGAGTTCAGAAAAAAATAGAACCTATGAGGAGTTCTGTGAAGCTCTGCTAGGTGGGCATTGAGCCAGTGCAAAGAGTGCACAGAGGAAGAAATCTGTTGTGAGTTCAGATAGAAGCAAGAATCATTGAGGATTCTTGATACTCTGCCAGGTGGGGCATTGAGTAGATGTGCAAATAGGCACAGGAAGAGAACTCTTTGAGTTCTATACTTGAAGGAAGAATCCACTGAAGGATCTTTGCAGGGTTGCTGAACACCCTGAAAGACTCAGCAAGAGGTTGCTTGAGCCGGGGATAGCTAGGAGGGCATCCAAATTCTCCATCTGAAGGAGAAGGAAGAAGGATAAAATCCCTTAGGGGTTTGAGTATTTGAAAAGCTCAGAAGAGATAGCACCGTGTGCGTGAAGTCTCTACAAGGAGTGTAGAAGTCGTAGAATCCTTCAAGGATTTGAGAGAAAATCTCAGGAGGAACAACGTCGTTGAGAGTGCAGGCGAGGACTCAATTAGAAGAGGTCGCAGAGGAAAGAAGACAAAGGTCGAGGCCTTTGGACACTTGAAATTCTTCCAAGTGCAGGAAGAAAGCGCCAAGGCTCAGGAGGAGCGACAACTGCCGTCAGATTAAGCCGAGAAGATCTGGACCATTGAAGGTTTTCACATCCAGGAGGCAACACAGAAAGAGCGCACTAGAGAAATGATCTGAAGTCGTCAGATCTCGAGCGAACAATCGTCAGTTGTTAGATATGACAGAATATGCATGAGGTTTAAACCTCATGCGAAGAGCAGCGAAAGGCGAAGTCCCAAAGAGGTTGTATCGAGATATCGGTGTTCGGCAGTTCGGGGGTCCGGAGGATGAGAGTCCAGGGATTCGACATCCAATGTCTCGAAAAGGTGAATTAAATCTGAGCCATTTGTCTGAGGGAGGATGTGTGTCGCGGAATCATCCATCTCGGAGATTCGGGCGTTGGGACTCACGGAGGTGAGCATCTTGACTTTGCACCAAGTGAAGTCCCAAAATTGATCTAGGCTTTTCGTTGATTGAGACATGTGGCAGAGATCAGGGGACCCATCGGTATTTCGGCTATCGGGGTTTTGAGTTGATAAGATTGTGTCATAGGGGGTCACAAGTCCCGAATTTGTGAAAGAATCTGAGCGATCCATCCGAAGGAGGACAGGTGTCACGAGATCATCCATATCGAGGATTCAGGCATCAAAGGTCAGAGAGGGAAGTCTCTTGACTCGCGAGTGGTGAAGTCATGAGAAGAGATCGGGACCGTCCATATGATATAAGATAGGTGGCAGAGATTTATGGATCTCGCGAACTCGACGGTTCGCATGGTGAGAGCCCAAATATTGGGTGCTCCGAGTCGCGAGTAGCGAAGTCATGAGGATAAACGACAGCCATTGGATACGGGTCACGGGAGGACCGTTGGATCAGGAAACCCATCACAATTCGCACATTTGGGGGTTTGAGAGTTGAGAGGAGGCACTTTCAACATCAAAAGTCGTGAAGTACCGAGAGCCGAGGCTCGTGTGGACACACGGTAGAACCAGAAGGTGGGGCCCGCATGACAGATAGGCAAACACACGTCACCTATTGGAAGGAGTCAATGCCCCATTGACTTCTCACGTCTTGTGGATTCGTGAGGTATGAGCACGAGAGTTCACCCCTTGGACTCGTGAAGTCGCGATTAGCGAGAATGCAAGAAGAAAAGTCAATATCGCTTCTCGGGGGTTCGTGAAAGGAAGGTGCCAAGGTTGGGCGTTGAAGCTCGTGAAGGTGTGAGTAGCGAAAGGAGCTAGAATTTAGCCTAGCCAATGGTCACGCTCAGAAGGGGATGACAAAAGAGGAGCCAAAACCATTTCTTGATTTCAGGTCTCACGGGATTGGAAAGGAGGAATCGGGAGCTTCGACTCGCGAACTCACAAGACTGCTAGCTACGATAAGTGACTTTGGAATTGATCCTTTGTCACCATGTTGTGGTTGCATGAAGAAGGGGAGCTTACGCCTAGTGTTGTTCGCACAGGGAAGCCACCAGAAAGGACCTGTGGATCGATAATTCGAAAAATGATTCTAGTAGTGAATTTGAAAGAGCCAATCTAGATCAAAGGAGAATCTGAACGATCCTATGAGAGGATCTCAGCCTGAGGGCCGATAGGTCTGCGTCAGTTTTTCTATCAGAGCCCAGATTTTCTTTGTACATTGCAAACATAGGGGTAAAGGAAAACATAGTACTGATGACTCTGTAGATGGTTTCTTGCATATGAGTAGCAGGTTTTCCAGGAGAGTAGACAGGGACAACAAGATGGCTACTAAAGGCTATACGAATGCTGAAAGGAAAGACCCAGAGCTGATGAGCGAAGATGAACGGGATGAAGAACTCGCTGAGATGAACGCGGGGATGGATGAACTTGCATTGGGGATGCAACAAAATGCGAGGTCAAGATGGGTGTACAAATGGCCAATGAAGAAGCCAAAGGTAAAATGGCCAGTCAAGCAACTGATGGTCATAAGACAACAAAAGATGTTAAGAGGATGGTTGAGGCATGATGAAAACCTCAACAGACCAGAGAAAAAGGTTCAGGTATGTGAGCCAGAGACTGGGAGAAATCTCAGTGATGCTGAGAATGAGATGGGATCAACTGAAGATCTCATAGGCTTCCAGAAGGGCAGAGAAAAAATTCCTAATTTCCAGGTGGGCAAAGGATTGAGATCACTGCGGGATCTCACAGACTATCATGAGGACAGCCAGGGAATTTCACATTTCCAAGTAGGCAATGGATTGAGATCGCTACAGGATCTCATAGACTACCAGGAGGGCAACAAGAAAATCCCATATTTCCAGGTGGGTATGGATAAGCAGATGAGACTATCTGAGGGTCTCATAAACTCAGAGGTGAGTTTGGATCAATAGATGCAGCTGACAGAGGAGGAAGATCGGAGAAATCTTCTGATGATTGGGGGAATCAAAATATTCTTTCCATTTTCCCAAAGGGAGGCAGAGGTTGATGTTGCAGATGCAACAACAGAAGTAGGACAACTAGCTGAGACTGTCAGAGAAGCATTGGAGTAGACTTTGGAAGCTGCCCAAGCAAAAAGAGAAGATGAGCATTCTGAGGAGTGTCTCAATGCTTTTAGCCAGGAAACTGAGGAAGCTGCAACACTGAAGCTGGCAGTAGAAGAAGCGGAAGAGTAGGTAGTTAGATTGATCACTCCATGGGAGATGGAGCTGGAGATGCTAGAGGATTAGCTAAACAATCCAGAGCTAGTAGGTGACTGCCATGAGCACATGTTGGCAGAGGAGAATTCTGAGGAATCGATCAGAATTTTCAGCCAGGGAGCTGAAAAGGTGATGAAGACTACAGAGCTGGACTTTGCAGCAGGATGGCAAGTTGAAGCCACAGAAGATGAAGATGGCATGGGAGATCTGCCTAATTGCAGAAAATATTTGCAGCTGGGGAAACTGCAAAAGCAGAGCCAACCACTAGAGCAGTTGGACGAATTGATCGAGATGATCAGAGAGATGATGCTCAACTCAACAGAAACTCTCAACAAGGAGAATATGAGCAGAAGGAAAGAAGCAACAACAGTAGCGCAATAGAAGCAACAACAACAAGGAGATGGAGCAGATGAACAGCTCCATAAATTTGTTTGGGATCCAGGAGGATTTCTAAAACTGGGAGAGGAAACTCATGAGCAAGAGCTCATGAACTTTTCAGCTCAAGAGTATGATGTAGGAGCATCTCTCCACGTTAGCCAACCAACCAACTAGACACGTCAGCGCATGCATTCAAGGATGAAGAGAGGCGCAACCCTCATCTTCCATTTTGAATTTGAATGTAATTTAAATGTTTAGGCTGTTGAGCCATGGATTCATGCCTTTGCAGAAGCATTAGAGTAGGTAGGCCTTTAATGTTTGTAAGTCTAAGATCTAGATATGATTTGCGGACTAGACAACCCATTCAATGTAATTGAATAAGGGTAGGTAGGTTGGAGAGAAGAGCTCGAAGAGCCCCTCATGTAAAAGATCAATTTCGATCTCATTTTGAGTAGTTAGAGATGCACAAAAGAGAGTGTGCAAGAGAAGGAGTCGAGACCTTGTTACAGTCCACGCTCAGAACACCCTTGTAAGGAGACATTTACATTAATATAAACCATAGCAGATTTTCCTGCATGTTTTCTGTGTTATGTGGATGCTTCATTGTGTTGTTTTATGCTGTAGATGTATGCTAGACATTTGCAGGGAGTTCTTTTGATTTCAGGCTTGAGAGGTTCTTTGTGGTTTCATGCCAGGAGGGCGTGACAGAGTATTGCGGTCTCTGAATACCAGTGCATAGATGCACTTGTGAACTCTGCGGAGTCAGACAAAGACGTGCCAGGTGGGCATAGAAAATGGAATCAACAATTTAGGGGAAGACCCATGAGGTTGTTGAACACCTCAGGAGGCAAGGCTATGGAGAACACAGTTGTAGAAAAAATCTTTGCGGAGTTTTGTAAAGCTCTGTCAGGTGGCCATTGAGCAGGTGCAAGGGAGTGCATAGAGGAACTCTGTTGTGAGTTCAGAAGTAGATAGAAGCTCTGAGGAGTTCTGTGAAGCTCTGCTAGGTGGGCATTGAGCCAGTGCAAGGAGTGCACAGAGGAAGAACTCTACTATGAGTTCAGATAGAAGCAAGAATCATTGAGGATTCTTGATACTCTGCCAGGTGGGGCATTGAGTAGATGTGCAGATAGGCACAGGAAGAGAATTCTTTGAGTTCTATACTTGAAGGAAGAATCCACTGAAGGATCTTCGCAGGGTTGTTGAACACCCTTAAAGACCCAGCAAGAGGTTGCTTGAGTAGGGGATAGCTAGGAGGGCATCCAAATTCTCCATCTGAAGGAGAAGGAAGAAGGATACAATCCCTTAGGGGTCTGAGTATTTTAAAAGATTAGAATAGATAACATCATGTGCGTGAAGGCTCTGCAAATAGTGCATAAGTCGCAAAATCCTTCAAGGATTCGAGAGAAAAGATCAGGAGGAACAACGTTGTTGAGAGTATAGGCGAGGACTCAAGTAGAAGAGGTCGCAGAGGAAAGAAGACAAAGTTTGAGGCCTTTGGACACTTGAAATTCTTCCAAGTGCAGGAAGAAATCGCTAAGGCTCGGGAGGAGTGACAGTTATTGTCGGATTAAGTAGAGAAGATCTGGACCGTTGAAGGTTTTCATGTCCAGGAGGTAGCGTAGAAATAGCGCACAGGAGAAATGATTTGAAGTCATCAGATCTTGAACGAACAACCGTCAGTCGTTAGATATTGTATAAGATGCATGAGGTTTAAATATTGTATAAGAGCAGCAAAAGGTGAAGTCCCGAAGAGGTTGTATCAGGATATCGACGTTCGGGAGTTCGGGGGTCTGGAGGACGAGAGTCCGGGCATTCGACATCTGAAGTTCTGAAAAGGAAAATTAAATCTGAGTTTTCCATCTGAGGGAGGACGCGTGCCATGGAATCATCCATCTTGGAGATTCGGGCATCGGGACTCACGGAGGTGAGCATCTTGACTTCGCACTGAGAGAAGTCACAAAATTGATCTGGGCTGTCCATTCATTGAGACACGTGGTAGAGATCAGGGGACCCATCGGTATTTCAGCTATCGTGGTTTCAAGTTGATAAGATTGTGTCATAGGGGGTCAGAAGTCCCAAATTTGTGAAAGAATCTGAGCGGTCCATCCAAAGGAGGATAGGTGTCGCGAGATGATCCATATCGGGGATTTGGGCATTGGAGGTCAGAGAGGGAAGTCTCTTGACTCGCGAGTGGTGAAGTTGCGAGAAGAGATCAGGACCATCCATTTGATATAGGATAGGTGGCATAGATCTACAGATCTCGCGAACTCGGAGGTTCGCAAGGTGAGAGCCCAAAGATTGGTTGCTCCAAGTCGAGAGCAGCGAAGATGCGAGGAGCAACGATAGCCATTGGATCCGAGTCACAGGAGGACCGTTGGATTAGGAACCCCTTCACATTTCGCGCATTTGGGGGTTTTGGAGTTGAGAGGAGTCACTTTCGACATCAAAAGTCGCGAAGTGACGAGAGCCAAGGCTCGTGTGGACACGCGAAAGAACCACAAGATGGGGCCCATGCGAAAGATAGGCAGACACACGTCACCTATTGAAAGGAGTCAACACCCCATTGACTTTTCACGTCTCGGGGACTCGCGAGGTATGAGCATGAAAGTTTGACCCTTGGAATCGCAAAGTCGCGAGTAGTGAGAACTCGAGAAGAAAAGTCAATATCGCTTCTCGGGGGTTCGTGAAAGGAAGGTGGCAAGGTTGGGCATCGAAACTCGTGAAGGTGTGAGTAGTGAAAGGAGCTATCATTTAGCCGAGCCGATGGTCATGCTTAGAAGGGGCTGACAAAAGAGGAGCCAAAACCATTTCGTGATTTTGGGTCTTGTGGGATTCTAAAGGAGGAATCGAGAGCTTCGACTCACGAACTCGTAAGACCGCGAGCTATGATATGTGACTTTGGAATTGAGCCTTGGTCACCATGTTATGGTTGCACGAAGAAGGGGAGCTTACGCCTAGTGCTGTTCGCACAGGGAAGCCACCAAAAAGGACCTGTGGATCGATAATTCGAAAAAAGATTCTAGTAGCGAATCCGAAAGAGCCAATCCAGCTCAAAGGAGAATCCGAACGATCCTGTGACCGGATCTCGGCTCAAGGGCTGATAGGTCTTCATCACCTTGCCTCTTCCTGAGATAGTGTTGTAGATACATTGTTCCTCTACATACCCGATAGGGTAGAATTGGGACTTGATAAGGGTTTTAAATTCCTCCCACATAGTTACTCAAGGATCACCCTCCAACCAAAGTGTTTCTCCATGGATTTCCCACTAGGTTAGAGCATGGCCCTCTAAATTCAATATAGAAAATGAAATATTCTTCTCTTCATCTATATGGTGAATAGTAAAACAAACTTCTAGTTGTTGTAACCAATTATTTAGTTTTAATTCATTGATTTCACCTTCCTATGGATTTATTTCCACTTTAAATTTCATCTTAAATAATAATTGTAAAGGGTTGACGACACTTGAACTCGACTTCTCTTTTTCAAATTTCTTCCACAACTCCTTTCTTGAGTCTTCTTGATCTCCTAATTTCCCCTCTAATTTGATATCTGAGTTAGAGACATCATCATCTCTTAATGGTCTTAGATTTCTTGTTAGATCCTCCATGAGGAGGTTCATATTGCTACAGATGTCGATGACTTGCGCTTCCAACCTCTCAAATATCTCTTTTTCTAGATCTCAAGGGTTATTATGAACATACTCATCTACCATGGCTAGGGTTTATGTGACTTCTCTTTAATTCGATTCCTAGATTTTGAAACTTCCCACAAATACCCAAAAGAAAAACCTTATTTGATACCAATATGATATTCCACTGGAACAATTCCTCACAATAGATTTGATAAATAAAATTGAAATCTACACTATGAAGGTTAAATTACTTTAGATTCCAAAATATTTAGTTATTGATTTTTTGCTTATGCATGAAATAGACAAAATATGGAAAATGGAGATAACAAAAAGTACAATCAAACACCATCCACAAGATAACACAAATATTTTGTTTAGGAAACCTTATGAGAGAAAAACCAACTAGAAGGTGAGGCTACTCTACTCTCTTTTTTCTCATATGGAATAATGCAAGTAGAAAGAAGAAGAAACTCTCTATGGAGTTACCAGATACTTGTGGCCTATTAGGATGGTAAAAAACATTAACCCCCTCTACTATTCTCTCTAATTTCCCACTCCCATTTTTTCTTCCCTGCTATGGAATAAAATACAATAACATAGAATGTAACTCATTTTCCTCCTAGTGTCATGATATTTAACATAGCCTCATATCCATCTAGGGGTAGGTTTTTGACTTCTTCAAACCTCAATTGTGGTATGGTTTTTAAACTTCTAGAATATTTTTTAAACTCTTCACATGGTTAGCCCCATATGTATGAGTAATGGAGGTTGACGTGGAATCCTCATGTACCATGGTGATCAACACGATAGGTCAACTTGCGGGAGGCATAAATTTTGCATACAAACTCTGATTGATGCATGGTCTACACTATTTGGTGCAAACCTCCTGCCCTCAGGCCGAGATCTGCGTAGGATCTTCTCTAAACCTCGACAAGGGTTAATTAAACTTCTTGCCTAAGCCCACAAATGATTTTGGGTCTCGCGAGTTGGGGTGCTTCGAATATTATTCCCTGGCCCTTGGCAATATCCGAAACATGAAATGAAAATGGGCTAAGGTGTAAGCCCCTCACTTGAGCCCATTTTATTATAGGACCACAACCAAGCCTTATGCAAGCACCTTTCACAACTCGTGACTTTGCGAGTTATAGGACCAACTTCTCATGCCCTCCCCTTGAGAATCCCTGAAATGCGGTCCATCAACGAAGGTTGACTCTACCCAAAGCGACGAGTGCGTGCCACCTGTCACTTCTGCTTTACTCTTCTTACGAGGTGAGTTCTTTCCACCTGTCCACATGGATTTTTTGGCTTTCACGGCTCAAGCGGGCAACCAACAACCGTTCCTCTTCCTCTATGGATCCCCGAATCTGAAATCATACCTTCGGTGAGATCAACGGCTGTGTTCAATCCTTGATCCAACGGTCCTGTCTATATCGGGATTTCTCCACTCAAAAATATACAACACTTGACCCAAACCATTGGTCACTTGAGTCCACGAATTCTGATACACAAATTCACATATGAGATCAACGGTCCTTGCTGATCCAGATCTGATGGTCACTACTCCTCCTAAGCTTATGGGTGTTGAAAAGGCACTCAGTCCTAATCTCTTCATTGTTCTAAGAGATCCAACGATTCACAAGATCTCGACACTTCTTCCTGAAGCGATTAAACCATTCGATTCAACTTCTCAAGGACTTCTAGCCAAATGACTTGGCGTCCTTCCTCCAGAACTTAACTCTTGTGAACCAATTCAACCTCTGTCTCCCTTTGGAACAATTGAGATGTTCTAACCCTCCTGAGCTTCCACTTGCAACCTCAAGGCCTCCAAAAGGGTCCCTGGATGCATTCCTTGCAGACCCTCCACTGCACTCTTTGCAGGAGTTCTCAGAAAGAGAAACAACTGAAACTCATTCACCCCTTATCCAGAATTCAAAAATTCAACATAGAATTCGAGAGCATAGACACACATATTGGCATTGAAATAGAATGCACATAGAGAATGCAAACAATCCTGCAACATACCGTTTAACAGGTGGTTCCAACAACCATAACAAACACATAGATTTGAATCAAAACTTTCTTCTATTAAATCCAGTTCTCCTATACATGGCCAATAGCAACTAAAATGCATAAAATTCTTTGTCCTCCTATATTCCCCTCTGCAGCTCTACAACTTATGAATTTTGAATTATTTTTTTTTGATACAATTGTTGAGGGTGTCTATCATCCATTTTCCCTGCTACCTCCTACACTCCTAAAACTGTCTAATCTATTAAATTAAATCTACCTACTTGCATTCATTACACATAAATGCCTCTAGCTTCGATAGATGAGAGGAACACTCAAGATCTGTTTACAATATCCAAAACACAAAAGTAAGTACACTTCCCTAGCTATTACATTAATGTCCATTCATTAATCTTCAAAACACTTCAAAATGTGCGCTAGTGCTTTTCCAACTGTCTCCTTTGGTTAGGCGCATGTCTTTGGATTTATACAATGCTCCTGCATCATACTCCCTCGCTTGAAAATTTTCATGAACTCCTGTTCATGAGTTCCTTCACTACTCGTCCATGCTTTTGAATTGTTGTTTCATCCTCCCAACTGGCATATTCAACTGGATGTCCTTTCCATTTGACAAAGTAATCAAAATACTCTTTTCTCCTAGTCTTTTTGCTAATCCTCTTGTCAAGTATGCTTTCCATCTGTGGCTTTTCATCTACAGGCATTTGTTTTGTCCATTGAATCTTTTCTTGTTTATCTTCTGCTCCTTCTTCTTAATCTCTGTAAGGGTACAAATCCACGATATTGAATATCAGTGAGATTCCGACCCCATCGGGTAATTAAATCTCATATGTGTTTGTCCCAAATTTCCTTATGACCTTGCATAGTCCAATCTTTTTCATCTTCAACTTGTTGTATGTTCCCCTTGGGAACCTATCCTTCGTCAAATGTGAAAGAATCAAATCACCAACTTTGAATTGAATTTCTCTCCTTTGTTGATCTGCTCTACACTTGTACTCTTGACTTGAACTCTGTAAACGCTCCTTAATTATTCTATGAAGCTCCTTCATTCCTTTTACAAAGTCCTCTGCACTAGCACTCCTAAATTCATCTTGTTCTGAATCTTTCAATCCAAAAGCTCTCCTTGGTTGCATTCCATATACAGGATGGAATGGACTCTACCTTGTTCTTCTATTGAGTGAATCATGGTAAGCGAATTCTTCTTGTGGCAGAATGTGATCCCATTGACTGTGGTGTTCAGTCACTAAGATCCTTAACAAATCTCCCAAGCTCATGTTCACGACATCTATCCGTCTATCCATCTGAGGATGATATGCTGAGCTAAAAGACAAATTTGTCCCCAATTTCTTCCATAAGGTCCTCCAGAAATTTCCTACAAACTTGGTATCTCAATTAGAAATGATACTCCTTGGCAAGTTGTGAAGTCTGATGACCTCCTTGAAAAACAGGTTCACAATATGAGTTGCGTCACTTGTTTTCTGGCATGGTATGAAATGTGCCATCTTTCAAAATCTGTCTACCACTACAAATATTGAATCACATCCCCTTTGTGTCCTTGGCAATCCCAATATGAAATCCAGGCTCACGACATCCCATGGTCTTTCTGGTATGGGTAATGGTTGGTATAACCCTGTGTTCTTCCTTTTTCCTTTTGTGTGCTGACAATATCTGCACCTGTCCACAAATTTCTTCACATCTATCCTCATCCCTGGCCATAAATATGAGCCATTCAACTTTGAGAACGTTTGTCATGACCGAAGTGTCTGACCAATCCTCCGATGTGCTTTTCCTTCAACAAATTCTCCCTCGTGGAGCATTTCAGAATACATAGCTGATTTCCCCTGAACAATAATCCATCCTGGATCATGTATTCAGTCCATTGGCTTCTATCCCTGAGAATTGGATTCTCAGATGCCTCATATGCCTCTTTGAATTATGGATCATCCTTGTACATTTCTTGAGGTTATCAAAACCCAAAGTCTTGACTGTGAATTCCTGCATAAGAAAACATTTCCTGCTCAAAGCATCAGCAACTTTGTTAGCAGTTCCATAAATATGCTTAATCAAGAAAGTAAAATTTTTCATGTATTCAACCCATTTATCATGTTTTTGGTTCAACTTCTCCTGTCGAGTTACGAATTGCAAAGCATGATTATCATTGTACAAAATGAAATCCTTGGGAACCAAATAGTGTCTCCATTTCTTCAGCGCTTGTATGACTACATAGAATTCTTTGTCATACGTGGAGTACTTGATCTTTTCTTCATTTAGTTTTTCACTGAAATACGCAATCGGCCTGTTGTCTTGGCTCAAGACTGCTCCAATGGAAAATCCACTCGTGTCACACCTGACCTGGAATGTCTTGCTGAAATCTGGAAAAACCAGAATTGGCTGCTCAGTGATCTTCTTCTTCAGTAGGTTGAAGCTCTTCTCTGCTTCCTCCATCCAGTGAAAAGATTTATGTCTTTTCTTCACTGTATCCATCATCGATGCACTAATTCCACTGAAGTTTCATATGAATTTTCTGTAGAAGCTAGCCAAACCATGGAAGCTTCGAAATTCAAACATGCTCTTCGGCGATGGCCAATCCTTAATCACATTTATCTTTTCTGGATCCATTTTAAATTCATTTGCAGAGATAACAAAACCCAAATAAATAAGTTATGTCCTCATAAATGACGATTTCTTCATATTGATGAACAATTTCTCTTGTTGTAACCTCCTCATCAATGCAGTTAAATGCTTTAAATGTTCTGCTTTAGTTTTGTTGAAAATTAATATATCATCAAGATATGCAATGATGAATTTCCTAATGAAATCCTTCAGGACTTTGTTCAACAACCTCATGAAAGTATTGGGTGCATTTGTTAAGACAAATGTCATGACAAGCTATTCATACATCCCTTCATTTGTCTTGAATGTTGTCTTCCATTCATCATCTTCTCTCATTCTAATATGATGATATTCACTTTTCAAATCAATCTTTGAAAAACACTTTGCTCCACTCAAGCAATCCATCAAGTCATCCATCCTTGGAAATGGGAACCTGTACCTGATGGTAATTTTGTTGATTTCCCTTGAGTCTATACACATTCTCCAACCATCGTCCTTTCTTGGGCTGAGCACTGTCGGAATAGTGCATGGACTCAAGCTCTCCTAAATCAATCCTTTGTCCATTAAGTCCTTGACCTGTCTCTTAACGTCTTCATTCTCCTGCAACGTCAGCTTGTACACTGCTTTGTTCAGAAAACTAGCTCCAGGTATAAGATCGATATGATGGCTTATACTCCTGATAGGTGGAAATGAACAAGGTAGTTCATCCACTACTATATCAACAAATTCTTCTAGCAACTCCTGGATTTCTTCTGGTAAATCATCTATCCTAGTGTTGTTCATAAAAATTATGGGCTTCCTAACCACAATGAATTGTGTGTCTTCATTCTTCTTGACTTCCTTAAGAAGATCCTTCCCACTCAAGAGAAGTACAGTGTTGCTCATCTCTGTTTTCACCTCTTTGTTCTTAATCGACAGCAACATGTGCGTCCTACCGCTTTTCTCCAGAGTGTATGTGTTATTTCTCCCATTATGCACCACATTTCTGTCATATTTCCATGGTCTACCCAAAAATAGATGACAAACATTCATGGGAATGACATCACATAATATCTCATCTTTATATCCTCCTATTTTAAATTCAACTAAACACTGTTCAGCGACATTTACCTGATGTCCCTTTTGTAGCCATGAAACTTTGTATGGGATTGCATGTGCAACAGTCTCCAGCTCCAGTTTTTCTACCATTTTCGTAGATACAAGATTATCTATGCTACCGTTGTCTACTATGACCTTTCATACCCTATCTTTGGTTTTGCAAGAAGTTCGAAACAGACTGTTTCTTTGGGCTGGGTTCTCTGGATCCCTTTCTGGTTTCAAGAGAAATTTCCTCATTATCAAAGATATTCCACCCCCAGCGTCCTCTGCCTCAACATTCCATCCTTGACCCTGGGCAATGTGAGTTTCATCACCATCTTTCTTCCTGTCTGGACACTCATAGGATTTATGTCTAATTTTTCCACTAACAAAGCATTTCACTTTGCCTCCTCTGCCTCTTCCTCTTCCTTAACTCGAGGAAAAGTATTTCTTTCAGCATACTACCTCCCCTGTGAGCTTCCTCCTCTCTTAGGTTGAGTTTTATATTTCTTCCCCTCTTCTTTAGGTCTCTAAGTTTTGTCCTGGGAAATCGTCTTGCCTCTGCTTTGTCTTCTGCCTCGACCTCTTTGACCTTTCTTTCAGCTCAGCTTCTCTTCAACTTTCAGAGCCATCTGATAAGCATCTTCTACAATTCAGATGGTCATCATGCTCATCTTGTCCTGAATGTCATACTGTATACCATTCATATACCTAACAACTTTCTCATCATCCCTTTCCCAATGACTTGCTAGGATGTTTATCCTATAGAACTCTTCAGTGTATTCTTTCACTAACATCAGCTTCTGTCTCAAATTTTGCATCCTCTAAAACAAATTTATTTGATAATCTCTAGGTATAAACTTGGATTTCATTTTTGCAACCATTCTATCCCATCTTTTGATTTTCTACATGCCCTTGAAATGTCTATCAGCCTGCAGTTCATCCCACGACAGTGTTGCATGCCCTTTAAGTCTAGTAATGGCATTTTTGACTTTCTTGTCTTCCTCAAAATCCTCATAGTTTAAGTATTTGTCTAGAGCTCTAATCCAATCTAGAAGGTATTCAACATCTAGGTTGCCTTCGTACGTTGGAATGTCCATTTTTTCCCTAGCACCTATCCTAGCAACAGCCTTGAATAAGCATTCTTCCACAGCATCCTCGATTGCAACTTATTCATTTTCATCTTCATTTCACTTTCATCCTCGCTGATATCCCCATCATTAATTGTGCACCTCTGTGTTGTCTCCATAGCATCAAGCCTGGAACATAATTCATGCATTTCTCTTTCCACTGCAGGATCATGCATTGCCCTTTCTCTTCTTCTTGGTGGCATGGTTGTAGACTTCCTCTTTTCTCTTTGCTACAGAAAGAAAAGAACTTGTTATGGGCTCTGATACCACAACTGGTGCATACCTCCTGCCCTCAGGCCGAGATCCACACAGGATCTTCTCTAAACCTCGACAAGGGTTAATTAAACTCCTTGCCTAATCCCGCAAAGGATTTTGAGTCTCGCGAGTTGGGGAACTTCGAATATTATTCCCTAGCCCTTGGCAATAGCTGAAACGTGAAATACAAATGGGATAAGGTGTAAGCCCCTCTCTTCATCCCCTTTTCCTATAGGACCACATTCAAGCCTTATGCAAGCACCTTTCGCAACTCGTGACTTTGCGAGTTGGAGCACCAGCTTCTCGTGCCCTCCCCTTGCGAATCCCTGAAACATGGTTCGTAAACAAAGGTTGACTCTACCCAAAGCGATGGGCATGCACCATCTATCAGTTCTGATTTACTCTTCTTATGGGGTGAGTTCTTACCACTTGTCCACATGGATTTTCCAGCTTTCGAGACTCAAGCGAGAAACCAACAACCGTTCCTCTTCCTCTATGGACCCCCAAATCTGAATTCATACCTTCAGCGAGATCGATGGCTATGTGCATCCCTCAATCCAACGGTCCTGGCTGTATCAAGATTTCACCACTCGGAAATCTACTACACTTGACCCAAACCACTGGTCACTCGATTCCCCGAATTCCAATACACGAATTGACATACAACATCAATGGTCCTTGTTGATCTGGATCTGATGGTCACTACTCCTCATGAGCTTATGGGTGTTGAAAAGGCACTCAGTCCTAATCTCTTCGTTTTTCTAAGAGATCCAATGGTTGACGGGATCTCAGCACTTCCTCCTGAAGCGATTCAACCATCTGATTCAACTTCTCAAGGACTTCTGGCCAATTGACTTGGCTTCCTTCCTCCAGAACTTAACTCATGTGAACCAATTCAACCTTCGTCTCCCTTTGGAACAATTGAGAGGTTCTAACCCTCCTGAGCTTCCACTTGCAACCTCAAGGTCTCCAAAAAGGTCCCTGCATGCATTCCTTGCGGACCCTCCACTGGACTATTTGCAGGAGTTCTCAGAAAGAGAAACAACTGAGACTCATTCAACCCTTATCCAGAATTCAAACATTCAACATAGAATTCGAGAGCATACACACACATTGGCATTGAAATAGAATGCACTCAGAGAATGCAAACAAGCCCAACATACCATTTAACAAGTGGTTCCAACAACCATAACAAACACATAGATTAGAATCAAAACTTTCTTCTATTAAATCTAGCGCTCCTGTACATGGCCAATAGCAACTAAAATGCATAAAATTCTCTATCCTCCTATATTCCTCTCTGCATCTCTACAACTAATGAATTCTAAATTATGTTTTTTTGATACAAGGGTTGAGGGTGTCTATCATTTGTTTTCCCTCCTACCTCCTACGCTCCTAAAACTATCTAATCTATTAAATTAAATATACCTACTTGCATTCATTACGCATAAATGCCTCTACCTTTGACAAATGAGAGCAACGCTCAATATCTGTTTACAATCTCCAAAACACAAAAGTAAGTATGCTTCCCCAACTATTACATTAATGTCCATTCATTAATCTTCAAAATACTTCAAAATGTGCATTGGTGCTTTTCTAGCTGTCTCTTTTGGTTAGGCGCATCTCTTTGGCTTTATATGATGCTCCTGTATCACTATTGGAAAGTTATCAGAGTGTAGAACACTTTGAAGGGGTAATGGATCGGTTCCAAAATGTATAACCCTAAAAAACACCGTTCAATGCCTCAAAATGGATATGGAAGGTTATGGACCCTAATTTTTCAAACTAGGACCTACCACTAAAATGACCCTGCAAGTTGATTCCTCCAATTTTTTCCACTCTCAAAGCATCGATATAGATGAAAAATAATATAATGATCCAATCTGGATCAACATCATTCTCATAAGTCCATCGACCTCAAGACCATTGGTTCCTCCTTTAGATGATAGTTAGGGTTTGAAAATATAACCCTAGTGGCGATTCCCTCCTGAGCCTCTCCCTGGCTTCATTACGCGAACAAAAACCACCTTCAACATTCTTCTTCTCAGTGGACTATCTACTCTCCTACAAAAATAATCACCCACAACAACAACTATGTTTACCCTACTCATACGGCTAATCCTACACATGATTACATCTTTATGACTCTCATCTTCCTGGGCTCGCCAGTGAGGGAGTCAAGCCTCAACAAGCTCTTGTATCAAATTATACATATTTAGGTCCATAGGAGATAGAGAGAGTACACACACAATTACCTTGTCTATTATATTAGAGAACATATGCATTTATACAATGTCAAGAAGAGCTCAACCATTGATCTGGCTTAGAGACCAAGGGTTCATATTTACCTTATCTAACTATCACTATCTCGTCCTTACCTTTATCTTCTTGAATCATGCACTCAAGTACTACTTTGACTTGGAGTGGAATCCTTACAATATTTATTTCTAACTTAATCACATAGGTCCTCTCATCTAGTTACATGTCCAACATAGTGAATATTTTAGACCGCGATGTAATAAAGATGTTATTACTGTGATTCAAAGTGCTTATTTTTTAAAATTATTATTATAAATAGAAATAATACTATAATATGAAAATATAAATATAAAGATATAATTAAAAAAAATGTTTTTATTAAAATTTATTTATAAAAATTTAGATAAAATATTCACAAGAACAACAATATGATGGAAAAGGCTCACTAGTCAACTCAATTGTATTCACACCAATGGTACATATTTATAGTATAATGGGTGATGCCACCTCATAGAGAGATTTTCTCTAGATCCTAAAATCATGCATGAGGACTAGGGTAGACAATACTAACTAACTCATTAGTCACCACTTGAGGATATATTACTAATATCATAAATGAATAATACAAATAAAGGTGACAATTAGACTTAGTGATTGGTAAGGTACGCCATATGCTAACAGTCCCCCCCTCAATCACAAGTCCAATTAATAATACCAACAATGAAGCATAAATTGGTATCATTTCCAGGTCTTCATACTAAAACTCCTGAGCTGAGACTCGATGAAGAATTTCCTGAAAAATGACCAATCTAGATGTTGAATGGGTCATCCGAAATGAACTAGAAGAGAACCGAGATATGGAAGTGAACAACTATAGTATCTTAACATTCCCTAATTGCTTGACTATTGAATCATTTTTCCAAGTATTTGAGCTAGACAAATCTGATGTCTTCTGCTAATTGGTGAACATGTAGTATCACCACTCTACTATGAGTGTATCACTCAATTTCTCTCTGAATCTGTGGTTTGGGATAACCATTGACCAATTGATACCATGTATCTAATGGGTTTTGGATGAACCTAACCAATTTTTAAACTTTTAGGTGTCCAACAACATCCCAATTCTATATCATGTATATGATTCAATTGTTATTCATTGAAACATAATTCTTCTAAAGTCTTCCATCTACATACTTTAGTTTCCCATTTGACAAATTTTATGCCCATTTAGAATATTTGATGTTAAAATTTTCATTCTGACAACCATATTCAATTCCATCATCAATTCCCCCCTTTGTCAACTAAAAGGAGATACCACAAGTGTTTTCACGAACCATATTCATTTGATTTTTGAACTTCTTGTGACCTCGTGGTTAACTCCAATGTGAGTGGAGCCTCTTGACGTCACCAATTATACAATGGATTTCATCACTCCCTTAGTCAAACACATATGTTGAGTTTAATAGCCTTGGAGAAGTTTACTCACAAAATCCTATTCCAAGGCTCTAAATCTTAAGCTAGTTTGTGCAGCCTGAAAATAAAATCGTTTCTAATCAATTTTAATTTTATCGGCATTACTTTTAGTGGATTTGTTTACTCAAAATATTGTTCGTGAAGCAAATGATGTTATGACTCAGCAAGTAAAATAAATGAATATGAATACAATGCAAAGTCCTAACTTCAATTCTCAATAAATGATGATATTTTCAAAATGAAAATTTCAATTCAACTCTGCAATTTCAAATAAGATGCAATATTTCCATACATGTATTAAAATAAATGATAAGAACCCAAAAGATCAAATGACATAATGCAAAATGTATATTTTTGGTTTTTTAATATAAAGAAATGAAAACTCAAGGACTGAACAACAACTTGATATATAGACCCTGCTATAAGAAAACAGAGACAAACCATGTAGGATATCAAGAAGAAAACACCTATCCCAAGATGCATGGACAACCAATGAAATATGATGACAAAGAAAAACCTCCCAAAGAAAGGCATCCTATCACTTTGCAGGCACTTAACAGTCATGACAGAGACCCAAGAAGACTCAAAAACCATCAAAACTTACCCAAAAAACACCAAAATCAACAATTAAGTAAAAAATGATGATGTATGCGACTATTCAAGAAAAGGCCGCATATGTATGTGCCCTATAGAACGAAAAATCATGTATGTACATGTCTGTCAAGGGAAAAAATGTGTATATGTGTTAAAACATTGTCAGGTTAAGGATAAGGCCAAGAAACTCGGATTCAAAATGAAAATAGGTTGTCAAGCAATCAAACGAAAAGAAAACTCAAGATAACTGAGAGTAATCAAAGGAGAAGAACAGTCCAAACCCCATAAATAAGATTCAATCCCTACTATGATCACCAATTATGTTACGAGGAAAATCACTCTATAGAAAGGGGTAAACCACAACAGACAGAATGAGTGTAGAAATCAACTCTAGTCTCAAGTATACTATATAAACAAAGATGCTAACAAGACAAGATAAAGAGCCTACCTCATCTGGATGTTCATAGAAGACCAACATTGAGCACTCGAGTCAAATCTATACACCTCCAACATGTCCTCAACAACCAAGATACACAAGCATATGGTGATAATATATACATTTAGAACATACAATATCATAATCCATCAATATTCATAACAAATTTGCCCATGGAATAACAATTCAAATATTTGCAAGACATTAATTAGATGAGAAAAGAGTCTTTCTATTAAAATATGATCAGTAGAAGTGTATGAATAAAAAAATTCTATGTCGACATGTCTTGGAACCGATAAACTAAGTCCCCTCCAGCTGAGCCTCCACCACTTTAATCCTCCGCCAAAGGCAAACTCATATAAGAGAGACAATGATGTTCTCCATCAAAGAGGGAAGAGTTTGGGGCTTGAATAGTGTGTTCAAACTTAAAAGGACAAAGGGATGCAGACTCAATATGAAGTGAATAATTTCTCCATAGTAACGTTTCTCTAAAAGTTGAATTCTTTCTCTCCCTTCCATAGCTTGGATATGGCCCATTTATAGACTTCAAATGGAACTGAAGGGCCGAGTTAGAATGTTTCCACTATATGGAAGGTCAAGGATAATGGATCTCATGACGTGACATGGAAACCTGACACCATTTTTAATTTTGGACAGTAAACCCGATGTACATGGGATGTAATGGTGAAACCCGCGTATACACATGTTATATAGTTGTTAGGGAGTGTATATGTGGAAAAATATGTTTTTGAGCTCTCGGAATTGCAAAAAGGGACTTTAAGTCTGCATAGGGAAATGGAAAAGGTGTCTCATCAAGTTGCATGGGGTGAGGAAAATATTAATATAAAAATCATGTATATGATTCATTTTTTATTCATTGAACCATAAATCTGCCAAAGTCTTCCATATACAAATTGTAGTTTCCCATTTGACAAAGTTGATTCCCATTTAACATATTTGATGTAAAAAAATTTAGTCTGAAAACCATGTTCAATTCCATCATCAATTCCCCCCTTTTTCAACTGAAAGGAAAGACCACAAGTGGTTTCACGAACCATATTTACTTTATTTTTTTAACTCCCACAGCTTAAGGTGCAAAAATGTTACATCATTGTACTCCCCCATCCATGCTCAAGAGAGTACCATACTTCATCCATTATAATGCAAAGTGGGTATGTGGAAACAACCACATGTTATCTCATCCTGTAAGGGCCATGCTTAAAAGCTAAGCCATAAGGGGACCACTTTGGACTTATGACCCTTATGTCAGGTACAAAAAGGGTTATGTTCTACAAAATTGGTCTTTACTCGAGATTGAATTCTACGGTAAGAATTATATAATCTTGTGGTTGTTGATGACCACTACCATGGATCGGTCCACTCATAACGAATCTTCAATATTGCAGGTTTCTTCAATGTTGAACATATGTATGAAGAATGGTTATGCTTGCCACAATGCTTGCAAGGATGGAGATCAAAACAAAGATTCTCCATGTGACCAACTCGATTGCAATGTTGGCATTTAGCATTCTGATTCTCAATTGGAATAGGGTAAGTGAAAACTTCAGGTGAAGTTGAAACTTCTTAAAGGAATCCAACACTTTGGAACTGGATTGGTTTCGAATAATCGAGAATATGAAAGGTAACTTCCTTGTCATATCCAAGTCATGTTTTGTGCTTGTTGTACCTGATTTCTTCCCAAGGTCTGATGATGGGTTTGGAAAGAGTATTTTGAACCTCGTTATGCTAAACTTGCACAACTTCATATTCATCTGCATATGGAGTTGTCTTCCTTAGTTTCTCCTTCACTGACTAGTTGTCGTCATCATCATCATCATCATCATCATTATAGAGAGGGTTGTTCTGAACAAAAACTAGTTCATAAGACTTCATTGATTGTTGATTTTTGAGATCCCTTATTTCATTATTCAATAGTTGGAATTGATATTGCAATAGATGAATCCTTGTTTCATGACTCACAAACATGTGACAACACTTTCCAATGCTTCATTGGTCGATATGACCGATCTTTTTTTAGTTTTTTCTAACAAAGTTTCCAATAAGGAAACCATCTCCATGATTTTAGCCATTGTTGTGCTTGAAATTCACGCTCACTTGTACTCTTGAAGTCACTCACTTGAACTCATTTTTTTCAATTCACTTCGAGGAAGTTTAATATGTTGGTTACCACCAAAAATACATCCCAAAGCATTACAATGATTTGAGTTTCAACTACTCAACCCTATTAATTTTGACTTTGAAAGATCATAGACATGTAATAACTCAATCTTGGGTGTCGGGTTCAATGGAGAATGCACCTTATCACAAATTCCGTTCAACTCAAATTGATGTTGATTTCACACTTACAAATAAACTATTGCAAATTTACAATGAATGTTGACTTCAAAGTTGAATTGATGAAAATGTTGATATATATTTATCTTTGAATGTTGATGTGATTGTCAACTTGATTGTTTCAATATGGTTGCTTGAATTGTCCATTAGTTTTCTTGAATATGCATGAATTTATGTGTGCTTTCTTTTCCATTAATTAATGTATGTTGCGTTAAATGATGAGTCACAATTGTGTTTATGTCAAAACTAGACATTAAACATCAAAGCAACCATGAAAACTTTCACCATCCGACGCAATGCAAGGTGTTAAAACTAGACAACAAAAGAAGCCTTCATGGAAAATTCACCATCGAACACCACACAAAATGTACCTAAGATCCCCTTATTCAATTTCAAGCGAATCAAGGTCACCATCACCACAAAAAATATTAATTTTATTAATGAAAATGTTACATCAAACTTTCAAGTAAGCTTCCCCTTTGAAATAAAAAATGTTTTAGTTTATAATTAAAAACTTCTTATCACTCCAAAATGAAAGATGATTTTAAAAGATCTTTCATAAAGCTATATTTCTCGTAAAACAATATTTTAATAAAATATGCCTTATGAAAATCTTTATAGCTTTAAAGGTAAAATTTGTTTTTCTTAAAATGTGTGCATAGTTTGTTTTATATGCATACAGCCTTTTAAATTTTCTTACAAAAAAAAGAGTCTTTCAATATTCACCTACGTCAACATAAGAGTTTCTTTATACCATGGAAAAGAAGATGCCTTGGGCTCATCGTTTTCTCCATTCTTGAATGGATCGGTGCAAAAATATCTCAATCGAGATTTTAATAGATCCGCTTCAGGTTGGGAGATGAATGCTTTTTTAATTCCATTAAATACACAAACATAGATACTTGCATCAATTTTCATGAATCCATGCATTGAAATGCATCGTGAAGCCAACATATCCGCTTCTCTCTCGCTTTGTAAAACAAATTACTAGAAATAGAAGGCGGCAACAATCTAGTTGTTTGTGAATTTGCTCGTATCTTCTCGTTTGCAATTTGTAGAGAAATGATATAGAAGGTGATATAGCTGATGTGCGTTGGTATGGATCGTTATCTTCAAGATTGGATTCACTTGATTTATTAGAACCTTTGGTAACACAAATATCTCAAGGCACATCAATTTCTCAAAACATCTTTACAGGCAACTGCATCCAAATCCCTGTCACTAAGATTATTGAGGGAATTTCATTCATCCAGTGGTAGATCAATGGTAAGAAGTTGGGAAATTCATTCAGTAAACCCTAAGCGATATTTTCGGGAACACAATTAATGTCACAAGTTTGTTGGTTTTCTGATGGCTCTTGTTGCTGTTTGTTTCTTCGTCACTGCGGAAAATACATGGTATTTCGACGTGATCCTTCACTGTAAAATGTCACAAAGAATAGTGTGCATGGTGAGCGATTTTTCCAACGTGAAATGAATCTAGATATCAGATGAGAGCAGAGGATTATTTTCAAAGCCACGGCAATGCAGCTGAAGCAACCAGCAGGTAGCGGGAATGGATCTCTGACTCGGTGGGAAAAGAAAGGTCAATGAATCAGATATCGATAGAGATATATGGGCATTGGGTTTATCGATGTCCCAACCTCTCACAGATTTGGTAAAAGAGGTCGCAATAGCATCAAGGAGAAAGATGAAAATATGTACTCTCATTAACGTAGGGTTTAATCCAACAATTTAGCATTTCTGCTTTTTTTAAAGAAAGCCAACAAAAAAATAGAAACCACAAATTATGATGGAAGAATGGAAGGACCATGTGGAAAAAAGGTTGGGCAAGCAAATCAGAACCTTGAAAAATTCACATACAATGACAAATTTTATATAAAAAAAAACCATTGTATTTTAAATCAACATGGAATTGAAAGAATGATGACCTTGCTATTGCACCTACAAAGATGATGCACCTACAAAGATGGTGGATATGCATTTTGTTGTTGTGAGAAAAATCTACCATCCAATTTGAATTACTTACCATCCATGGAAAACTACCACACTGACATCATGCCCTTAAGATCATAAGTGTTATGATACCAATGATAAAATATTCACAAGAACAACAATATGACAGAAAAGGTGTATTAGCCAACTCAATTGTATTCACACCAATGGTACATAGTTATAGTATAATGGGTGATGCCAACTCATAGAGATATTTCCTCTAGATCCTAAAATCATGCATGATGACTAGGCTAGGCAATCTTAACTAACTCATTAGTCACCACTTGATGATATATTACTAATATCCTAAATGAATAATACAAATATAGGTGACAATTAGAATCAATGATTTGTAAGGTAAGCCATAGGCTAACAACAAGGAGTTGATCAATCTTAATGTAGAAGATCAAAAGAATCTATTTGTTTTGACTAGTGGAAAGTAGAAAATAAGCATTGTTAGACATTGTGGGATGAAGAAATCTGTCACCTTTGTGACACTAAGAAGGTTCAAGATGAAAAACATTCTCTTAGAATGCCCTCCTCATATCCATATTAACTCACAATTTCAAAATATTTGTTATAGTACCAACCTTCCTAACATTCTAAGTCATCAAATCTATGGTGATCTTGGAAAGTTTCTCTTAATACTTGTATATAATATATAAAATTTTAAAGAAAATCCAAGTACTTTGTTACCTTTCTTAAGGTTTGACAAACCAATTTTTGTCTTAATAGAATTCAATCATCGTCATCTCATCATCAAATTCACTATAAATTTATACTTATAATAATACTATATGATTCAAATTTTTCGGCTGGAAAATAGTACAAATAAACATAAAGTGTTTAAATAATATAATATAATGCTTCAAAAGACAAAATCATGGTGTACATAATTTTTATTGGAAGACAAAGAAATCCAACCATAGAAAAATGATATTGAGGATGAACAAATAATATTTTATTGACTATGTTTTCAGTTTCTCTAGTTCAAATCTATAGTATCATTATATTTTTCACGTTTAACCATGGAAATGTAGATTTGTTGGTGCAAATTTCTATATGTTATGATGGATGTGAGTACATTGGTGCAAGATTATTCTAAAACATTAGGATTGTAAAAATATTGTTTTTTTTAGTTTTTCAAAATGATGTTTCTTGCATTTCATTGGCTGCACGTGTGAGGTGAATTTGATTTTCCAGTGTTTATCTTATTATCGGCTGCATTTTTTTTAATTATACAAAAATATTTAATGCATTTGGAAATGGTACAACTTTGTATTTTGTTGGGAACACTCGTGGATTAAATTTTCGAGCCACTAAATCGTGGGCAATCTGTGTGGCTTTGGTTTTGGTGATGTTACATGTCAATTGGAACCCTAGTGTATTCAATTCTTTGATCAACAAATCATCGACAATGCAAAGTATTAATGTCTTTGATCAATAAATGGATGGTGTTGTGAAATAGATTTCTTCAAATTTTAGTGACACCGAAATTAGTTTCTTAGTTTCTTTTGGTTGAAAGATACAAACAAACACCAAAAGGAGATCTTGAAAAAAAAAATTGATTACAAATTCATTGAACAAAAAAAGGTAGTGTAACTAAAAACAAATATTATAGAGAAATAGAGAGAAAGTTGACCATAATAGTAACTAGGATTAGAAAATGGTTGGTGCCATGAATGTTTTCTGTTTGAGTGGTATTATGTGTCTTTGTTGAAGTAGGGGTGTCATATTTTTGTGTAACGGTGGAGATCTAGAATTTATTTGAGGTTGAGTGGGTGTGTTATTGTACCTGTGGATGGTTGTGGAAGATTTATTTCTCATTATGTGAAGCATTGGACTATGAGATGCAATTGATGTTATGTGAGACATTGAGTTTCATGGTAGGTGTGTTGAGCTAGTTTTATGGGTTTTGCAAAGTGTCATGGGATTGCATTGTTGTGAGTATGTTGGACATGGTTTGCTAGTGTATTAGATTATCTACAAAGTCTACAAAACCAATCTATTTTCTTTGACTACAAATCAAAAAAACTAAATGAATCAAAAATCCCAGACCAGGGTACTCACATTGATGGCATCCTATATAACTTTTCAACAACACACAAATTGACATGCACAAGTAGGATTACCCAAATCCAAAATAGTGACACTACATAAAATTCCTTCGACTAGAGAATCTAATACACTAGCAACCTTGCCTTTTCTAAGTTTTTGTTTTGTTGTGAAACAGAATGATGTTATGCAAGGCCTCAATATTTTTCATTTCAATGATTCTATGCACAAAATGTCCATGTTTATATAGTGTGTCTTATTATTAAACATTAAATTAAAATAGATATAGAAAAACAATTTATGAAGTGAGAGGTAGCTATTATATAAATTTTCCAATAATCAATTGCCAAAATAAAATCTATAAATATTAGAAGTTCACTTAATTAAATTTAACATCAATATTGATTATGTCAATTTAGTCTATAAACCTCATAGAATAAAATATATATAGAAATTTAGTTAATTAAGTGGAAATTTAATGTTCTAAATGTTGAATTGACTTTTCAAAAGTCCAAAAAGAAAAATATGTAAAGTACCTCGCACAATAAATTTTACTTGTAACCTTAATAAATTGATACCTTTGAATCCCTTGAGCACACCACTCCCTTCTTGTAGATTTTAACCTTGTACAATATTTTGCGCCAAACAAATTTTTAATAAAGAACAAAAAATATACAATGGAAAATACACACATTACACAGAGATTTTTCCCCTGGAAACCCAAACTGAGAAAACCAACATATTCTATATTCATTCACATCATACATTGTTTACAATACAATATACAACATATATGATCCAATGACATCCAAAACCCTAATCCAATGACCTCCATTAATCAACAACCCTAATTCATTAATCGAAAATAAAAAATCATCGGCGAAAAGCCATGTTCCAAAAAAACATCCATAAATGGACACGAAAACAGAGGATCGCCCACAAATAGACACAAACACTACTAATATATAATTATGACTAGAATTAGTATTTTGTTTTTAGCTTCCAGCCACATAAAACCTAACACTACTAATATATATATGAATATAATTAATTATGACTACTTCTAATCATAATTATATT
>JZKD02S1816496.1:377194-406943 GCA_000966675.3 Picea glauca
ACTAACAAAAAATCAAGAAGCCTAGACTAAGTTATTGACAAGCACGATAGTCTGTAACACTTTTCACCAACAGTGATATAATTCCACGGTGCTAGAATTCCATGGTTAGAACAAAAAAATATAATGATAGTATAGCCATGAACGAGATAAAACAAAAACATAGTAGATAAAATCTACTAAACTGATCTATTCTCTTTGTCACCAAATAAAAAACTAAACAAAAAACAACAATCAAACCAATATACTATAGCTTCGAACATAAATAATCACGACATAACTTTGAACCAGATAAAACCAAAGAAACTAATTTCCATGTGCCTAAAACTTGAATCAATCTAGCACCATCTTTATTCTCTTTGACAATAGGGAAAGAAACTAACAAAAATGAGAAGCCGAGAAACTATAGCTTTTAACCAGATAAATTGGAAAGTTTGTACTTTATTCTCTTAAGTTTCTACTTTATCCATAGCTAGAAGACAAAACTATAATGATACTAAACAAAGGCAATCAATTATACAAAACTAATATATTCTCTTTGACAACAAATCAAAAACTAAAAAACAAAACAATCAGACAAAGGTACTATAGTCATGAACTAGAGAGAAAAAAAACACAGTGGATAAAATCTATGAATGTGATCTATTTTATTTGTCACCAAATAAAAAACTAAGAAAAAAACAAAAATCAGACCAAGCTACTAATAATCACGACATAGCTTTGAACCGAAGAAATCCCAAGAAACATATTTCCACATACCTAAAACTTGAATCAATCTAGCACCATCTTTATTCTCTTTGAAAATAGGGAAATAAACTAACAAAAACAAGAAGTCGGGAAAAAATAGCTTTCACCCAGAGAAAATGGAAAGTTTGTATTTTATTCTCTTAAGGTTCTACTCTATCTATAGCTAGAAGAGAAAAATATGATGATACTAATGTTGTGAACGAGAGAAACCAAAAACATAGGCAATAAAATCTAGGAAATTAATCTATTCTCTTCGACAACAAATCAAAAACTAAAAAAAGAAATAATCATGCCAAGGTACTATAGCTTCAAACATAAATAATGATGACATAGCTTTCAACCAGAGAAAACCTAAGAAACTAATTTCCATGCAGCTAAAACTTGAATCAATCTTTATTCTCTTTGACAACACGAAAAGAAACTGACTAAAACAAGAAGCCCAAACCAAGGCACCATAGCTTTGAACGAGAGAAGAAAAAAGTTTCTATTTTATTCTCCTAATTTTCTCTTTTATCAATGGTTATAAGAGAAAAATATAATGATACTATAGCCTTGAACCAGAGAAACCAAAAACATAATGAATAGAGTCCATGAAACTTACCAATTCTCTTTGACAACAAATCAAAAAAAAAAAAAGATGCAAGAATCAAACCAAGGTACTATAGCTTCAAACATAAATAATCATGACAGAGCTTTGAACCAAAGAAAATATAAAAACTAACAAAAACAAGAAACTCAAACGAGGGTACTCACAATGACGACAACATATATCAATTTTCACCAACAAAGCCATAATTATATGATTAGAAAAGGAAAATATAATGACACCATAACTACAAACGAGAGAATCACATAACATATCTAATATACCAAAATAATCTATTATGTTTCACAACAGATAAAAGAACTAAATAAACTATGATGGTAGCCTATAACACTTTGCATCAGGACAGAAATCGACAGGGACAAGTAGCATTACCCAAATACAAAGCACTCACACTGCGGACAATTTCATCGACCAGTGAATGCAATACACCAGAAAGCCTAACCCAACGCACAATGACCATAGCCTATGGAACTCATCAAAACCTAGGTTACCAGTTGAACACACCCACAATGTCTTTCAGAACAAAACGAAAAATAAGAAATAGACCTCAACCAACATACTCACAACGATGGTAGACTATAGCACATTGCACCACGACAACACTTTCGACAATTTTCTCTGCCATACAATCTAATACACTAGAAAGTGTCGGTCGATGTATTAACAAAATGTCAGCACAAGGCACTCTGCAAAGCCCATATTACAAGTTCAACACACCCACAATGCAACTCAGTGTCTCACATAACATCAATCCCATCTTGTAGTCCATTTCTTCACATAACGCAAAATAAACCTTCTGCAGGTAAAACACCATGCCCACTTAGCCTCAAATAAATGGTAGATCTCCACTATTACACAAGAAATATGACACGCTTGCTTCAACAAGGACACTTAATACCACCCAGATGGAAAACATTCGTGGCACCGACCATTTGCTGATCAGAGACTCTAATACTTTGTGTCCTTGTTGATTTGTTGATGAAAGAATTAAATACACTAGGGTTCCAAACAAAACATAACGTCAGCTAAACCCAATCCACTCAGACCACCCAAGATTAATAGGCTCTACAATTTGATATACCAGTTTTTCCAAGAAAACAAACATTTGTACTCTTGCCAAAAGCATTAAATATTTTATATAATTAAAAAATAAACATATGATAATAAGATAAAAATTGGCAAATAGAAATCACCTCACACCTACAAAATAATTCAGACTCAAACAAATAATAATAAGTTAATTAAATATAAAAATCAAACTCATATATATATATATATATATATATACAAAAATATTATTATTATGCACTTAATATAAACAATAATCAAAACTATATTTTTACATATTTAGATTTCTATAATTTGTAAATTTTAAATTTTATTGAATTGAGTTGAATATTATAATTATTATAATCATAATTTAATTTTAAAGTTATGATCAAGTTAAACACTAAATCTATATAACAAGAAATCTATATATAAAATCCTAATGGTCTTCACCCAATAATTGGACTATAAAATATCTTAATTTAAAATAGTAAAAGAAACAATGCCAAATAACTACCAAAATTAAAGTTGGAGAGGATCATGGAGTGCTTGACAGTAAGAGCAGCTAGTGCAATGGATGAAACCTAGATACATTTACTTTTATTCGATCTTCGTTCATGATTGTAAAACTCCAATACTTTCACATCTGCTCGTCCACCTCAATACTTGTCATCGCTCATGGGTAAAAAATACCAAAATCAGATCTGGAGAGGATCATGCGGTGCTCGAGGGTAGGGACAGCTAATGCAATGGATGCAACCTTCGCTACGTTTACTTTTATTCAGTCTTTATTCATGATCTTCTCCTCCACCTAAATATTTTTCTATCACTCCATGGAAGTGGTCCAACAGAGAGCATCTATATAGATGGAGTAGATAAAATAGGTTAGAGGTGGGTTATGCAGTTAACCTTGGTTTCTTTTTTTAACTTTAACTGGGTTGTGTACATAAACTTGCATTTGTGTAGATGGAGGGTACATGAAACTGATACGTCAACTTGCATTTATATAGATAAGATTAGAAGGTGGGTTATGTACATAAACTTGCATTTCTCTAGGGAAGACTGTGAAATAAATAAACATCTTTCTAAAAAATTGGAATAAAAATTTATATTAAATTTTGTATCTGGCACTAGATTCTTAATACACACAGAAAAATAAATCACAAAGACTATAAACAGAGCGAATATCTTTATCAGATCGAAAAGTCTGATATCATACCCGGGGCGAAAATAAGTCGCATGGCTCTGATACCATTTGTATGTTGATACTCTCGAACAGCTTGTCAGAGGCCTCCTCTGTCAGAGATATGAAGCTGGACTTATCAGATCCTTGTCTCATGTGCTATCTCCTCTTTCCATCTGGTCTTCTGGTTTCTACTACTCTCGACATAACCAATATCGTTGGGTTAACTACTTTACTGTGTCCGACTTTTGAACCCCACCACCTGGACTCCACCAAGCTCTTGTAGTTTTATGTGAACCCTATAGTCGACTTTCCATGAATCTCTGCACCTACCACTGCCCTATAGTGGCCTCCTTGCCTTCGCAGGACTTACTACCAGTTCTCGATAGACATTTTATACTAGACTACCAGTGAACCTTATTATCTAAATGAGTGAACTTCATTAGACAGTACCAAGGAACATCGAGTGAAAATACAGGCAAATAAGAAAGATCATAATGACCGCATGTTATAGAGACAATGAGCAAAACTTCAGAGATAAACACATATATGCGGAAGACTTGTTTTTATTAAATCAGAGCATAACCCACGGGTTTTACAAGATTTGTGCCAAATTCACAGACTAAGAGCAGTATGCTCTTCGCTCTCTAAACTTAATTACAGACTTTGGACTCAAAGAAAGACATGAAGCTTCAGACAGAAGGGAAGCTTAGAGACTTAGACTAATGGTCTTACTTTCCTCTTGAACTCCCCCAATAATGAGCTCTCATCCCTCCTTTATACAAAGTTATGAAGGAAGAGTCATTATGAAGAAAAGACTCGAATAGACAAGTGGACCTTCATGTCATCCACTAGAGTTTACTTTATGGATTTGGTGGATGTATTCGTGCAAGAATCTCCGACCAAATCATGAACTTTATTTCGTATCAACTGAAAGTAAATGGAATAGTAAGTATGACGGGGTAGTCGTGCAAGATTCCCCGATCAGAGGACAGACAAAATATGACATAAAGTAGAGCATCTTGGAAATGTGGGTCAAACCTCACCAAAAGTCGAAGAAGTGCTCCGAGTTTCTAAGATTCTCATTATTACAAGAGAGTATCAATTACACAGTGGAGGTTTCTTTCGGTAACCCAATAAACCTGAATGGTACCACTGTTGGCCATTTAGACATGAATTCACATAATTACATTGTGGAGTTGGTTACGCCAATCGACGGGAACCAACTAGCTCCAGCTAGTAGTAGAATAATAATCATTCCATTGGAAAATCATGGAAGTGACGAAATCTGTAAGGGTCCCAGTGTTGAGTATACACTTCTCTGTATAGTTCCGCGTCTTCGTTACTATCTTCATCTTGTTGGAGTACATATCGGATCCTGATAATCCATGGATTTCTTTCTCTTATAAATAACATTTTATATTCTTTATCGGAATAAAGGTCACTGACAGTCTATAGATTTTTGTTTGGGAAAAGGAACATGCTAGTGGTTTCTATTACTTCAGTATCTATTCCGGTTGGATGTAACCCAAACTTTTGCCACCAATCTGCTAACCAATCAGGTTCAAGAAAAATGATAAAGGATACAGAGAATTTGATCATGCAGTAATAATACCTGTATATGTTTGTCCAAAGACAGACATTATACCACATTGTTTTGTATTGTGATTAATTGATGTCAAACAATTTTTCTTCAGGATCCTGATTTGTCCAAGATTGCATAGTTCTCATTCTATTGATTTGGAAGAAATTCCAAGCTCGAGTTTATTGCCATGTTTGGGTTTGCTGGTCAAACCATTCTCTGTTAGTAGATCTGATCCTGCTAAGATTACCCATCTCAACTAACTTTTGTCTGGATGCAATTGTGGAAGCATGATGCGTTCTTCCAATTATGTGGTGGGGAAGGATTACATGTATGCTAGTATTTCTTGAAAATCCCGACAATCTGAGCTCAACCCCTTCTGATGATCTTAGTTGCCACCCTGGTATCCAATGTTCTTTATAAACCTCCCATGGGGTGTTATCATCCAGATAATGAGTAGTTGGTCTATTTGTATGATCATCCCAAGTGCTTATGATTACCATACCCTTTGAACAGTAGGCGATCTGGGCATGTGACTCTGAGATAAATGGCAACTCTATCCTCTTAGGAGGATGACCTTCAATACTTGGCAGAGTGATAAAATACCCTGGTTCTCCTGAAGAGCTTTTGTAAGAACCATGGGGTTCTACTGCAGATAAAAATGGAGTGCCAAGAATGCAGTCTACTAGTAATTCTGAAATTAGATATTTCATCCCTAAAGCATATTCTCCAAATAACATAATGCCTTTAGGAATCTCAAAATTGAAGGCAGTATTTACATTTCCTAGTCCAATAGCAGAACCACAACTAGAAAGCTAATATTTAGCATGGATTATGTCTTTATTGATCAAATTCATATCAGATCCAGTGTCTAAGAGTGCATTTAACATGAACACTTCTCTATTTATTTCTAATTTGATCCTGACATAATATTTTTTATATCTGATGGGCATAATTTTCATACCTGTGAGCCCTTGCATTTGGGCTGTTGTTTTCCCTTGTATTATTGACTTTGGACTTTCAAAAGGACCATCTTCTACTGGTGGAGGGATAGAGTCTAATTTTTCTTTTAGTTATCTAATTTCTTGTCTAGCCCAAGAATCAATCTTAAAGCTATATTTAGCCTCTTCATCCATCCTTTTGATTTTTTCTTTTAATTCAAAGATTTCCTTCTTTAGTAAAAGTACCTCTTTGGCTAGATCAGTTATAGAGGTATTCTGTAGCTTTGCCTCTCTGTTAAATTTGATAAAATTCTTTGTGTTCCTGTCAAAAGAGGCATCAATGAACAAAGGTTCTCTTCTGGGAGGCTCAACATTCTTGTTCCTTTGTTCAGTCTTAACAGTTTTTACAAAAGTATCAAGAAGAAATGTTTTCATATCTCCTTCAAGTAGGTCCTTGATCTCGGCCAGCATATGCGCTTCTTGATCTCCTGTATTTTGGAACATACAGACTTTTAGTTTTTTCTTGGTTTCTAGTTCTAATTCATAGTAATAACTATCTATACTACTTTTGCAAGAAAAAAAAATTGGATTTCTACAATTGCATTCCTAATTGATTAATATTAATTCTTCTAAGTTGTATTGGAACTCATAAGTACTGTCAGAATTGGAGCAACACCCTTCTTGAAGAAGATGAACTTCTTCTCTTTTGAATGGATTGTAAGGGCATTGATTAGTTTCATGATCATTGGCTCCACATCTATTACAATGTATTCTTAGAGCCAATTGCCTTTTTTCTTGAGCCGCTTTTCCCTTTTGCTTTGAAAATTTTCCTTTGGACTTTCTAGAGGCTGTGTTTTCTGGGCAGTTATGAGCCAGATGCCCTAATTTTCCACATATCTAGAAACAGACTTGTTTTCTAGCCTGATAGGTATGAGTTTTCAGTTTGATGTCCTCAGGCTCATAGTAATGGGTTCTAGGCCTATATCTATATCTATATTTGGTTTTTCTCCCTTTTTCTTCTCTAGATTCTCTTTTCTTTTTCTTTTTCTTTCTAGTAGGATTTGTGATATATAAGCCATATTTTTCACAAATAGATTTATGGTCAGGAAGATAGGTCAACTTTGATACAGAGTTTTGGACTTTTATACTAGTGCAAAGTCCAATTAAGGCCTTAGTAATTAAGGAGTAAATTTCCCCCGATGTGTACATCTCATAGGGAAGTTTAAACGCTTCCTGCATTTTCAAGTATTCAACAAATTTACTTGGTATTTCTGCCAAGTATACCTGTTTCCAGAGGATGTTTTGACTGTCCTGAACCTCAAATATTCTTTGTGTCCATTCTGTATGAAATTCTTCATACTTGGACATCTTTCTTCATTTCATATTCATGAGAATTATCTCATGTTTATCAACAATTTCAGATTCTATACCACACCAGTGCTCAAGAATTGTAGTGGTAAGAGCACCAATCATGTTTTTATGGGGACAACCATCAGTATGATACACAATATCTCCCTGTTCATCTCTAAGAACCTCAACCTCCATCTTGGAAATCATTACAGGGGAATAAATTACTTCCCACCATTTACTGAGAGTACCTGTAAAGCACTGAATGATAGTTTTGCATGCCTCTATTTCTTTTTTTCCCTTCATGCACATAATCTTGTAAGAGACATACATCCTATCTATCATTTGTCTAATCTGTGCTATAGACAAACTGTCAATGTTCCACTCCTGGAACCAGTATTCAACAAATGTCTATGTTTCTGGTAATCTTCCTTTTCTGATTAAGTTTGGGGCTGATGGTTTGGTGGTATGATGTGGGATATTCTCATAAGCATGATTTTGGACAGTCACAAGGGAATGACGATCTCATGAAGAATATTCTGGTTCTTATTCTTTTGGGAAATGATGTGGGAATTTTTTCTGGATTACTATCTCTAAAGGTTTATATCTAGGAGACAATATAGATATTTGTGAGCTTGGAAGGATGAAAGAGTCAGGGATAGGCTTATCAGGATTGCTATCTTTTTGTTTTATCTCTGTCAGTGTCTTTCCCATTTTAGAGAAAGCAAGCCCCAATCCTTCCATTATTTCTTCATGATTTCTCGTGGACTCTCTTGATTTATAAGAGATTTCACTAAGAGCAGAGTCCATCTTGTCTTTTACTTCTGTGATCTTATCTTGGATTTGATCAATAGACTGTACAATAGTGTTTGTAGATACTTGTAGATCTACAATTTGACTTTTTCGAGCATAGTCATTGGTCATGAAGGTGTGGGTGGCCATTCCTCTTAAGGCAGTGTTGGTCCAGTTAATTTGTTCAGAGACTAACTGGACTCTTTTATAAATTCCTGATAGCTGGAAGGCCTCTTCAGAAAGTAGCAAGGGAACTGCTTTGACTTGTTTGTTGTTGTCTTCTAAGACAATCCCTTTAAAATGTGGAAATGTAGAGTTAGATTCTACAGTATGTCCATGAATGCTTTTCCACTTATGCTTAGGATAAGTCTCATAGGTTTCTCCCATCATTTGTACTGCAGCCTTTTGATTTAATTTCCTCCATTCAAAGAATGAAATCCATAGGTTATTGTCAGATATATATTTCTGCCAGTCTTTAGAAAGTTTAATTTTTTCAGGATCTGACACAGCTGTATTAAATTCATTTGTTTTAGGATTTGTAAATAAATCCCATTTCACCATATTTTTGATCCATTCTTCATTGATGGACCCTTTCTGGCATCCTCTCATGACTATATGAAATTTGTGCATTTCATCTACAGAGGGTCTTGAAATTCCACTGGGTAAGGGATTAGACAATCTACACTCTCGTATAACTTTATCACACTGTTCTATGTATCCTAACCCATATCTTGAAGTATCAGGAGGTCTCATACCCTTATATATGTCTTGGATTCTAGGATCTAATGTTTCTATGGGAGGCATGAAATGGATCATTAAGAAGAAAGCAGGTTCAAAAATACAAATAGTTTTATCTATAGTGTTATGTACAGAGCGATAAATAACAAAAGAATCCATAGTAGTGGATTTTACTATTTTTACACAGGAAAGTAGGGCGTTTAGTATTATGTCTTCTCGAAAGAAGATTAGACAAACTCTTGGTCGACTGCCTAGGCAGAAACTAGTAATCTCTGTTAGGAAGTCGCAGTAGTGGAAACTCTTCCTTTAAAGAGCTTGAGACTACTGATACGACCTCAAAAGTGTGTCGCAAGAGTGGAAACCCTGCCTTTAAAGGGCCTGAGACTCTTGATACGACACTGGATTCTTAATACACAAAGAAAAATAAATCACACAGACTATAAATAGAGTGAATAGATTTATCAGATTGAAGAGTCTGATATCATACCCGGGGCGAAAAGAAGTCATATGGCTCTGATACCATTTGTATGCTGATAATATCGAACAACTTGTTAGAGGTATCCTCTGACAAAGGAGGCCTCTGACAAGATGTTCGAGAGTATCAACATACAAATGGTATCAGATCCATACGACTTGTTTGCGCCCCGGGTATGATATCAGACTCTTCGATCTGATAAAGCTATTCGCTCTGTTTATAGTCTGTGTGATTTATTTTTTTGTGTGTATTAAGAATCCAGTGTCATATCAAGAGTCTCGAGCCCTTTAAAGGTAGGGTTTCCACTCTTGCGACACACTTTTGAGGCCGTATCAATAGTCTCGGGCTGTTTAAAGGCATAGTTTCCACTACTGTGACCTCCTGACAGAGATTACTAGTTTCTGCCTGAGCAGTCGGCCAGGAACCTATCTAATCTTCTTTCGAGAAGACATAAGACTAAACGCAGTACTTTCTTGTGTAGAAATAGTAAAATCCACTACTATGGATTCTTCTGTTATTTATCGCTCTGTACATAACACTATAAATAGCACTGTTTCTATTTCTGAACCTTCTTTCTGCTTAATGATCCATTTCATGCCTACCATAGAAACATTAGATCCTAGAATCCAAGACATATATAAGGGTATGAGACCTCCTGACACTCCAAGATATGGGTTAGGATACATAGAACAATGTGATAAAGTTATACCAGACTGTTGATTATGTAATCCCTTACCCAATGGCATTTCAAGTCCCTTTGTAGATGAAATGCACAAATTTCATACAGTCATGAGAGGATGCCAGAAAAGGTCCATCAATGAAGAATGGATCAAAAAGATGCTGAACTAGGATTTATTTACAAATCCTGAAACAAATGAATTTAATACAGTTGTGTCAGATCCTGAAAAAATTAAACTTTCTAAAGACTGGCAAAAATATATATCTCACAATAACCTATGGATTTCCTTCTTTGAATGGAGGAAATTAAATCGAAAGGCTATAGTACAAATGATGGGAGAAACCTCTGAGACTTCTCCTAAGCATAAGTGGAAAAGCATTGACGGACATACTATAGAATATAACTCTACATTTCCACCTTTTAAAGGGATTGTCTTAGAAGACAACAACAAACAAGTCAAAGAAGTTCCCTTGCTGCTTTCTGAAGAGGCCATCCAGGTATTAGGATTTGATAAAAGACTCCAGTCAGTCTCTGAAAAAATTAACTGGACCAACACTGCCTTAATAGGAATGGCCACCCACACCTTCGTGACCAATGACTATGCTCGAAAAAGTCAAAATGTAGATCTACAAGTATCTACAAACACTATTGTACAGTCTGTTGATCAAATCCAAGATAAGGTCACAGAAGTAAAAGACAAGATGGACTCTTCTCTTAGTGAAATCTCTTATAAATCCAAAGAGTCCATGAGAAATCATGAAGAAATAATGGAAGGATTGGGGCTTTCTTTCTCTAAAATGGGAAAGACACTGACAGAGATAAAAAAAAAGATAGCAATCCTGATAAGCCTATCCCTGACTCTTTCATCCTTCCAAGCTCACAAATCTCTATATTGTGTCATGTATATAAACCTTTAGAGACAGTAATCCGGAAAAAATTTCCACATCATTTCCCAAAAGAAGAAGAACCAGAATCTTCTTCACGAGATCATCATTCCCTTGTGACTGTCCAAAATCATGCTTATGAGAATATCCCACACCATACAACCATACCATCAGCCCCAGACTTAATCGGAAAAGGAAGATTACCAGAAACACAGACATTTGCTGAAGACTAGTTCCAGGAGTGGAACATTGACAGTTTGTCTATAGCACAGATTAGACAAATGATAGATAGGATGTATGTCTCTTACAAGATTATGTGCATGAAGGGAAAAACAGAAATAGAGGCATGCAAAACTATCATCCAGTTCTTTACAGGTACTCTCAGTAAATGGTGGGAAGTAATTTCTTCCCTTGTAATGATTTCCAAGATGGAGGCTGAAGTTCTTAGAGATGAACAAGGAGATATTTTGTATCATATTGATGGCTCTCCCTATAATAACATGATTGGTGCTCTTACTACTATAATTCTTGAGCACTGGTGTGGTACAAAATCTGAAATTGCTGATAAACATGAGATAATTCTCATGAATATGAAATGCAGAAAGATGTCCGAATATGAATAATTTCATACAGAATGGACACAGAGAATATTTGAGGTTCAGGACAGTCAAAACCTCCTCTGGAAACAGGTATACTTGGCAGCAATACCAAGTAAATTTGTTGAATACTTGAAAATGCAGGAAGTGTTTAAACTTCCCTATGAGATGTACACATGGGGGGGAATTTACTCCCTAATTACTAACGCCTTAATTGGACTTTACACAAGTATGAAAGTCCAAAACTCTGTGTCAAAGTTGACCTATCTTCCTGACCAGAAATCTATTTGTGAAAAATATGGCTTATATATCACAAATCCTACCAGAAAGAAAAAGAAAAAGAAAAGAGAATCCAGAGAAGAAAAGGGGAGAAAAACCAAATATAGATATAGATATAGGCCTAGAACCCATTACTATGAGCATGAGGACATCAAACTGAAAACTCATACCTATCAGGCTAGACAACAAGTTTGTTGTTGGATATGTGGAAAATCAGGGCATCTGGCTCATAACTGCCCAGAAAACACAGCCTCTAGAAAGTCCAAAGGAAAACTTTCAGAGCAAAAGGCAAAAGAGGCTCAAGAAAAAATGCAATTGGCTCTAAGAATACATTGTAATAGATGTGGAGCCAATGATCATGAAACTAATCAATGCCCTTACAATCCATTCAAAAAAGAAGAAGTTCATCTTCTTCAAGAAGGGTGCTGCTCCAATTTTGACAGTAGTTCCGATTTCCAATATAGCTCAGAAGAAGAAATATTAATCAATCAGGAATGCAGTTGCATAAATCCAAATTTTTGTTCTTGCAAAAGTAGTACAGATAGTTATAACTCTGAATCAAAACTAGAAACCAAGCAAAAACTAAAATTTTGTATGTTCCAAAATACAGGAGATCAAGAAGCGCAGATGTTGGCCCAGATCAAGGCCCTACCTGAAGGAGATATGAAAAAATCTCTTCTTGATACTTTTGTAAAACCTGTTAAGACTGAACAAAGGAACAAGAATGTTGAGCCTCCCAGAAGAGAACCTTTGTTCATTGATGCCTCTTTTGACAGGAACACAAAGAATTTTATCAAATTTAACAGAGAGGCAAAGCTACAGAATACCTCTATAATTGATCTAGCCAAAGAGGTACTTTTACTAAAGAAGGAAATCTCTGAATTAAAAGAAAAAATAAAAAGGATGGAGGAAGAGGTTGAATATAGCTTTAAGATTGATTCTTGGGCTAGACAAGAAATTAGAGAACTAAAAGAAAAATTAGACTCTATCCCTCCACCATTAGAAGATGGTCCTTTTGAAAGTCCAAAGTCAATAATACAAGGGCAAACAACAACCCAAATGCAAGGGTTCACAGGTATGAAAATTATGCCCATCAGATATAAAAAATATTATGTCAGGATCAAATTAGAAATAAATAGAGAAGTGTTCATGTTAAATGCACTCTTAGACACTAGATCCGATATGAATTTGATCAATAAAGACATAATCCCTGCTAAATACTGGCTTCCTAGTTGTGGTTCTGCTATTGGACTAGGAAATGTAAATACTGCCTTCAATTTTGAGATTCCTAAAGGCATTCTGTTATTTGGAGAATATGCTTTAGGGATGAAATATCTAATTTCTGAATTACTAGTAGACTACATTCTTGGCACTCCATTTTTATCTGTAGTAGAACGCCATGTTTCTTACAAAATCTCTTTAGGAGAACTAGGGTATTTTATCACTCTGCTAAGTATTGAAGGTCATCCTCCTAAGAGGATAGAGTTGCCATTTATCTCAAAGTCACATGCCAAGATTGCCTATTGTTCAAAGGGTATGGTAATCATAAGCACTTGCGATGATCATAGAAATAGACCAGCTACTCATTATCTGGATGATAACACCCCATGGGAGGTTTATAAAGAACATTGGATACCAGGGTGGCAACTAAGATCATCAGAAGGGGTTGAGCTCAGATTGCCAGGATTTTCAGGAAATACTAGCATACATGTAATCCCTCCCCAACACATAATTGGAAGAATGCGTCATGCTTCCACAATTGGATCTAGACAAAAGTTAGTTAAGATGGGTGATCTTAGCAGGATCAGATCTGCTAACAAAGAATGTTTTGACCAGCAAACCCAAACATGGCAAGAAACTCCAGCTTGGAATTTCTTCCAAATCAATAGAATGAGAACTCTGCAATCTTGGCCAAATCAGGATCCTAAAGAAAAATTGTTTGATATCAATTACTCACAATACAAAACAATCTGGTATAATGTCTGTCTTTGGACAAACAGATACAGGTATTATTACCGCATGATCAAATTCTCTGTATCCTTTATCATTTTTCCTGAACCTGATTGGTTAGCAGATTGGTGGCAAAAGTTTAGGTTACATCCAACCGGAATAGATACTGAAGTAACAGAAACTGCTAGAATGTTCCTTTTCCCAAACAGAAATTTATAGACGGTTAGTGACCTCTATTCTGATGAAGAATATAAAATGTTATTTATAAGAGAAAGACATCCATGGATTATTAGGACCTGATATGTACTCCAACAAGATGAAGATAGTAACGAAGACCCAGAACTATACAGAGAAGTGTATACTCAACACTACGACCCTTACAGATTCCGTCACTTCCATGATTATCCAATGGAATGATTATTATTCTATTGCTAGCTGGAGCTAGTCGGTTTTCATGGGTTGACGTAACCAACTCGACAGTGTAATTATGTGAATTCATATCGAAATGGCCGACAGTGATGCCATTCGGGTTTAGTGGGTTACCGAAAGCAACCTCCACTGTGTAATTGTTGCTCTCTTGTAATAATGAGAATCTTGGAAACTCAGAGCACTTCTCCAACTTTTGGTGAGGTTTGACCCACATTTCCAAGATTCTAGACTTTATGTCATATTTTGTCTGTCCTCTAATCGAGGAATCTTGCACAACTACCCCATCAGACTTACTATTCCATTTACTTTCGGTTGATACGAAACAAAGTTCATGATTTGGTCAGAGATTCTTGCATGAATACATCCGCCAAATCCATAAAGTAAAATCTAGTGGATGACATGAAGGTCCACTTGTCTATTTGAGTCTTTTCTTCATAATGACTCTTCCTTCACAAATTTGTATAAAGGAAGGATGAGAGATCATTCTTGGGGGAGATCGAGAGGAGAGTGAGTCTGTTAGTCTAAGTCTCTAAGCTTCCCTTCTGTCTGAAGCCTCATGTCTTTCATTGTGTCCAGAGTCTATAATTAAGTTTAGAGAGCGAAGAGCATACTTCTCTTAGTCTGTGCATTTGGTACAAAGCTTGTAAAACCCATGGGTTATGCTCTGATTTAATAAAAATAAGTCTGTCGCATATATGTGTTTATCTCTGAAGTTTTTCTCATTGTCTCTGTAACATGCGCTCATTATGATCTTTCTTATTTTCCTGTATTTGCACTCGATGTTCCTTGGTACTGTCTAATGAAGTTCACTCATCCAGATAATAAGGTTCACTGGTAGTCTATTATAAAACGTCTGCCGAGCACCGGTAGTAAGTCCCGCGAAGGCAAGGAGGTTGTTATAGGGCAGTGGTAGGTGTAGAGATTCGTGAAAAGATGGCTATAGGGTTCACATAAAACTGCAAGAGACTGGTGGAGTCCAGGTGGTGGGGTTCACAAGTTGGACAGAGTAAAGAGGTTAACCCTACGATATTGGTTCTGTCGAGAGTAGCAGAAACCAGAAGACCAGATGGAAAGAGGAGATAGCGCATGAGACAAGGATCTGATAAGTCAAGCTTCATATCTCTGACAGAGGAGGCCTCTGACAAGCTATTCGAGAGTATAAAAATTTAATTTGTATAAATTTGGTATAGATTGAAGGTGGAGGGTACAATAAATAAACATCTATTGAAAAATTCCACAGAACAAAAATTTGGTTGGTTCATAGATAGTACCATAACATACGGTGAAAGAATTCACTTTCAACATTAGCCTTAATAGCTAACAAGATGTTTTGTCAGCCTGCATGTGTAGTCTATAGATTTAAAAGATGTGATGCTAATAAATATGAATGCCAATAATTAGAGTCTCTTAACCTATAAATATGAATGGCAATAATGAGAGTATCTTAACCTAGCAGGGATAGCGAGTCAGAACTGTGGTTTGTATAATACACGAAACCTATCAATCACATTAAAATAAATAAAATGAATATTTGATATTTTGGGTAAGTTGGGCAGGCTAAGAAAAAAAAAGTTGAAAAAGATTTTTCAATGTTCAAAATGGCCTAAAAAATCATGCTACACAAAAAATCCCCAGTAAAGTTACCTAGACAACATTCTAAAAGAAAATTATGTTATGGATATCTAGTAGTCAAGATAGAAAACTATGGTTTCCACCCAAATCACTTAAGAAACTAAGGCTATAAATAAGCAATAAACATAAAAAAAAAATTAATAATAATATAAAGGACATTAACCTACTAAAATACCTAGGAAACACACACAACTAAGGAGTGTGACAAGGGTCATCTTCCCTAATAGAGTCACTATATGTTTGCTGAATTTTTTCAAAGGGTGTGCCAAAATCCCTTAATGGTTGTGTAAACTATATCATGGACAAATGAAATAAATAATAATAAAACACTAGTAAGAAACCATTCTACTCAAAATATATTTAATGAAAAAACAACAACAAAACCATCCATAATAAAACTAAATTCCAATCGTACGCATATAAATGAATGAATGATTTTATTAAGTAATGGAAGGAATTTACCAATGAGACCTTATGAAATATTTGATGTAGCTATATGGGCTACAAATCCACCCTTGGGAATGGGTTCTTTACCTCCTTGTGTGCTAGAACTCCAAGCTTGGTAAAATGAGGGAGTTCTTAATGGTAGAGGGACAATAGCTAAGGTGCTAAATCTCTCTAAAGGAATTTTTGAAACATAACCATACTATGGATTGTGGATCATTTTTGTGACCTCAATGGCTTTATTTATAGATGAAATGGTGGACCTTATGGAGTTAGCTTCAATGTGAACTATCCCAGTGTATTAATGAAGTATTGGGATGAGGATGATTAAAAAAGATTATATAAAACCTATAAGTAACAATAACGTATTGATATAGTCCACACTTACCTACTACATAGGGCACAAAGACATTAATGAGTTGATAAAATAGTATTTTTGTTTTATTTTAATACCATAGAGAAAATTTTAATGGATTTCTTGTGCACTCTAAAAGGACAAAATGAAGGAAATAGTGGAGTGCACTATGATTTATTTGGTCAAATTATGGTTTGAATTGGTTCAGTATGGTGATACTAAGGTCACATGATGATGGAAATGAGAGTTATGACTTCCATTGTGACGTTTTTCGGATGAAAGTACTCAATACTAAATAGGTGAAAAACATTAGGTTGATAATACATTGGCTCAATAGAACTCTCATTTGACTCAAATGAAGGAGATGGGTTGGTTAAATTTCAAACTCAAAAAAAGTGGTTTTGCTTCAACTTTTCAAAAAATCAACATACGAAATAATTCCTACATGCATTTTCTATGTCACATAATAATAATAATAATAATATATTTTTAAGGTCACATACAAGCCACACCAAATTGGTGTATGAGACCCCCTTGTTTGTGGGACAAGGAACCCCCTCCGGGCAACAATTTGACTGGTAAAGTCTATGGAGGTATACATACCTTACCCCCCTCTCGATTTGAACTTGTGACCTATTAGGAGGAAACAATTATTCTTAACCATTAGGCCCACTCAAGTTGGATCCTTAAGATCAATGGGAAGTATTAGATTGTTAACTTCGGGTCGATCATGAACATAATGGGACAAAGTGACACTCGAAAACTTCATTTTTAATCCATTTACATTTTGAATAGCCACGTATTATTAGGGTATCCTAAAATAGATCTTGTTCATGGTGAAGTACTCTTAACCTCGGATGGTTGTTTAGGGATGGCATGCTATAAGTGTTAATGTAAAGTGGATCTTAATTTTCATATAATATCTATTTGTAATATCTTGTTTTGAATAATACCTTATGACATCTTGTTATAGATAAGACCGAAGGAATATCATGTGCACATGCACTTGACACTAAATCAAGATCCTATGAAAGTTAAAGTATATTTATTCAAACTCTATTAAATGCAAAAAAAAAGGAAACAAATATTCAATAAAAGAATTGACATATAATTGAATTCTAAACTTATTACAAATAGTGAGAGATAACTTGATATACTTAAATATCTTTTAATATTGAATAAAGAATATTTATAATAAACCTTTCAATATTACCACTTTATTCGAATTGCCAATTATTTGAGCCAAAACTGCAATAAATACAAATAGGTTATCTTCAAATTCAAACAATGTAATCAAAATACATGTTATAATATTCTTTTGGTCATCCATACTTCTTCTTGTTATAAGAAAATCGATATGTCAAAAATGATTTTAAATATATGTCATGTGATAAAGTGGACTCTTATGTTTCTTTGAGTTCAATACATTTAAAAAAAAAAGATTTTTATCATATGTCATATGATAAAGTTCACTAGTGTGTTTTAAACACATTGAAAAAATGATTTTTAAATGCATATACTAATACTTTATGTTTTTTTTTCTTCATCAATTAAATATATTGAAAAAAAATGGTTTTTAAATACATATGTTTATACCCTCCCAGTTGACAAACAATGAATTAAGAAAGTTTGAGCTTTGCACATGTTTATATAATTTTTCATTGAATATGACATTTAAAATTCTCTACAGTTATGAAAAATTTTGTTAAAACAATTAATATTTAAAAAAAAAAAAAATCAACTTGAATATCAAAAAATTTAAAATAACAAATACACACCTCTAATATACACCTATATCACCTAAAATTAAAATAACAAATACACACCTCTAATATACACCTATATCACCTAAAAGTTATGAAACTGCTACTAATTAGATATGTGGAATTCAAATACTTGATACAGAGCTCAGCAAACACTAATGCAAATCTACCTGGACTTAGATATGAAAATCAATGATATATGTATTGGGATCACTGAGATTTATAAGCACCACACATTAAAATTAGTTCCACAAATGATTTTTCTTGCCTATTCGTGATTTTTAAGTATGAAAGCCTATTTCATAAGCAGTTTTAAGCAATTCCAGTGAATCACAATTCCAACAGAGACAAGGAGACATAGCATAGCCACGAGTGCCTTGGGCTCGTGACTCCTTTGGGCTCATGACTCCTGAAGGCGATTTTGTCTCTGTTCCGATGCCACCAGCTCATGCCAATACTATACTATCAAAGTAAAAAAATAATTAAAAATATGTTTACGTAGAAAGGCCTATACTTATTTGAAAACTTTTAGATTAATCAGTCTTTTAATTAGAAATAAGTAATGTGTGAGAGAGATTTAATTACATTTTTTTTTTAAATATTTTGTCTTGACTACTAATTAAAGGTCAAGATTAGTACAAATAGCCCAAGAGTATGTTATTCTGCTTCCGTTAATCATTAGGGTGTCTAAGTCCAGGGTTCTTAGCCTAGTTGGGTAGCATGTTTGTTGTCCTCCCCACTAGGTTCTATTCTCACAAAGAGTACAGTTCCTTGGGATAGAGGTTCCACTTAGATGGACTCTTGCTAAGTCATAAGTTTCCTGCTGGGTGCTGGCTTGCAACTGTTGACACTGGCCTAGGGGTTATAGTGGCAACCAACAAGATTTGATCTTTGGCCTAACCAAGATCATCCTGATTGAGTTACTTATTTCTCCAAATCTAAAAAAATCATTAGAACACCTGATTACAGATTATTCATTAACCTGATTAACCTGCTTGCCAAATATAAGCTATGACAGACCGCAAAATATCAGGTGACAAGATGTTATCCCCTCTGGGCGTTTATCAGCCACGGGTGAAGTGGCTGGGCTAGTTGTAAACTACTTTTACAAATTAGAAAGACCGTTAAACAAAATTTATAAAAATGCCGGGACGACGGAAAATTGAAGGGCTGTGATTTCTAGGCCTGCACAGCGCCACATGCACCGATGCAAACCCTGCGCCTGCACACCCAGATGAAAATGGCAATTACTAAAACTCGAACATCGATCAATGGAATCTATAGCATTACCCACCTGAAAATTTCGATTGCTTTCCTTCGTACTCTTTACATGCTTACCGGATGGTGGGGATTCTATGGCCATCATCAGAGCCATATTTATTTGCGTGAGGTTATAGAAGCGCTCAATCCCCGAGTGAGCGCATGATCCTCCTTGGATCGCTTCAACTATGAACTCGTCGAAGCTGATAATTAGTAGCTCTGGCAGAAGGGCTTATAATGGCTAAGGGAGAGAAACTGAGAAATGTAGGCCTCTGGATCAGAGTCCAGAGGCCTACATTCCTCAGTTTCTCTCCCTTGGCCCTCGCCGCCATCGAAAGAGATTCGAAGATCCAAGGGATGCTCGGAGATTGAGAGTTTCTATCACCGCAAGGAAGTAAATATATAAACCACTAACAATTCGCACTATATATCAAATCAGTATCCAACCGGGAATTGAGCCCACCAGACCTCGATCACGAATAGTGTGTTGCAGGGCACCAAAACAGAAGAGGAACAGCTGAAGATTAGACGGGGAGCGGCATCTCTGCAATAATTTATCCATCTCAGACACACCCACATGTATTATTCTCCATTCCACTTCAATTTCACGATGAGATATGGCCCGACATCTTTACAGGCTAAATCGGATTCTTTCAATGGTGGCCGACATTTTTCCGTTGTAGCAAGATTCTTTCAATGGTGTGGAATAATTTTTTTTAAAGACCGTTAATTTTTATCACTGTACTTTCTCTTCTGTTCTGAGATATTGGCCGACATTGTTACATGGTAAATCATATTCTTTCGACGATGGCATACATTTTTCCATTGTCACAATATTCTTTCAATGGTGGGGAATAAAGTTTTTGGATAACGTTCATATTTATCAGCTTAAATGAGCATTGAGAAGTGTTTGAAATGATATTTTAATGAAGATTCTAATGTATAGTTACATGACATTGATATTTTTATTTTTTACGATTTATTTTTTTTAAGGTAAAAATGTGTATGTGTGTGTCTATTAATGAAGATATATATACTCACCTCATCACCCACCTTTTCAAGGATGAAGGTCTGACTCTGTGTTGGTGGGTTGTGCAAACTCAACCATCCCAATTATTCTTTTAGGGTGCATGTGTGTGCTTAATGATGAGGGTGTAACAACTCATTTCACACTCACCACCCTCTTGGGAGGTGAGGATGTGCATGTGTCTATTCAGTGGTGGTTTTGCACACTCACACCCCACCACCCACCTTTCCAAGGGATGAGGATCTACATACATGTCATTGTTGACAAGGGTTGTGCATATTCACCCTCCACCTTGCACCCTCCCAGGGGTGAGGGCATGCACGTGTGTCTATACCACACATATGCATGCCCTTGAGGGGTGGCTAAGTGTGAGCATGTGTTTGTATGAGCACACACAAATATGCATACCCTTGTTGATACACCCCTTACTCTTCTACTCCATCGTGAGGTGTGTACACACACATGTACACCCTTACCCCTTGAAGGGTGAGCATGTGTGTGTGAACACACAAAATTATGCACATCCTCAACTACCCATCACCTACATTTCTAGGGGATTAGGAGTGTGGACATTGTTATCCATCAAAGTTGCACTGAGATGGACTTCCAACGAGCCGCCAAAGTTTCAACATCATTTGTTCAAAATTCAGAGTTGAGAAGTTCAGCCGGTCATAAAGACCACCCTGTTACTCTACATTTTCCATAAAAAATTGTAATAAGAGGTGTTTGCATGATGAGCTTGTAAAAGGTCTTAGCCACCTAAGTCCTAAGCGTGAGTTATACTCTCGAGTTTTTTTTCACTTACTAATTATATTTTGTCGTTTTCAGGCGATTTATAATTTATGAGTTTTTTCACTCAATCCTCCAGAGCTGGAGTATATGCTCATGGTTAGGCTTGAGCATGGATATAAACCTAGTGTCTGATGTATATTACCATGCTAAACATCCTCTTAGAGTCTTATGGAAATATACAAAGTCCCCCCTAGGAATTTTTTAATTTTTTTCAGTTAATTAAAAATTGCCAGAATTCGACAATTTTTAATTAAAAAATAAAGATACTTTAAAAAAGTGGTATTTGGGCACCAAATAGGCCATGGGGATGCTCACTTTTGGACCTAGATCACCCATGTTACCTAATTACCCACTTACTTGAGTAAAATTAGTGATTTTCATCACTCAAAATTGATTTTACTCTCAAAAACCCAAAAAGGTCATTTTAATTCAATAAAAATCAGCAAAGGGGAAAAATAAAAAGAGATGTGGGGACAATATCAAAGACAAATTAAAAGCAAAAGTCAAGAAGGAGTCAAAGGAGACAAAATCTAATTGATTGATATTTGATTTGAGTTTATATCTTTTGGATATTGGCACATGGGATTTGGGCAGTGCGCCCCTCTTGGAAAGGTGGGGCACCCTTGAGGTGGCAGCCCACACTCTCAAGAGGTGGCACTCCCTCCTCTATCCTTAACTTTGCTTGACACATGTTTTAAGTGTGGAGAGGTGGAAGCCCACTCTCCCACACTTGGCAACTCTATCCTCAACACTTGGTGCACCCTCCTTGAAGATGCCATGCGCCCTCCTTGGGAACTCCACCCATTTTTGTATAAATAAGAGATCTCTCTTCCTTTGATAGCTAGTTGGAGCTTGGGAAGAAAGAACTTGTTTACTATTGCTATTGTAATACTCTTTCTCATTTTTGGAATAAAAAGAAGAGTTTGGAGGTCAAATTGGTGGATTGGCCAAGTGTGTGGATGTTATATGAATGAGGTGATATCATTTTGTTGTTTACTACTTTGATGCTTTGGTTATTGTGGCCTTATTAGGAGTACTATTAATCAATAGGGTAAGATTGTTAAGCTAGTTTGATTAATTATCTTGCTATTTATTTACTTGAGTGGTTTTAGATACAATATATGTTTGGTTTAACAAATTATCTTGTAAGATCTCTCTTGTAGGTGATGCTATTTTCTAACCTTATTTGTAAGCAACCAAAGTGATTGATATCTCTACTTGGAGAAACAGATGATCTAGTTTGACTCTTCCTTTCCTCCAAGTTTTTGAAGAAGATCCCTCCACAATCCATCAAGAAGGACTCCATTGCCCAATACATTCTAAAACACAAGTTTCCTCTTTCTCTCCTTCTCTTAAAAAAACAATTTCTTGGTTTCTTGGTTACTTGGTTCCTCTCATGCAAAGAAGAAATCTGTTATCAAAGTTTATAATTTTCTTTGCATAATCATTTTGCCTAGATCTACTAAGTTCTTAAGCTCTATATCTCAAAAAAGATAGATTCGACAAAGTGTTAGAAGCAATTCTAGCTAGTTTCAATTTCCAATTATAAAGGCTGAAAATTGTTTTTCTTCAAAGATATTTAAGAGTTCATATTTGGCAATCTAAGTGCTCTGATATTGCTATTTTATAACAGCCATAAAAGACCCTAAGGAAACTAGCTTTCTAACTTGAGTTCCTTAGTTCCTTTTTGCCGAAATTTGTAGAATTTAACTTAGTCATTTTTTTTGGATTTCGACTCACAACCCAAGACACTTCCAAAGTGTTTTTGGGCATCTTTTATCTTCTTTTGTTCACTATTTTATGCAGGTTGATGAATAGATAGAGGGAAACTATGTCCGTTTTGAACGGATTAGAAGCATCCGGGACCCCCGGGAGCACCATTTTTACTTCATAGCTCTTTGTAAAACATTGTAAAGGCTTGTGACGCCCCTAATGAATGGTCACAAGACACTTCCATAAGCATTGTATAAACATCATAATAAAATCAGTGAACCTATAAGTCCCCGCTCTTCATTCCCCCTGGGGGGGCGGTGTGTTCGGTGGTTGTGTCATTTTTTTTGCAAAATTTTTAGCTTAGATCAAATTTTCCATTTTGCAAGTAGAACACTAATTGTTAGATTAGTTTTAATTCAGAAATTTCAATTTGGCAAATAAACCATCCCCTCAGTGACCTCGAAAGGGGCCTGGTCAGTGCAGATCTAGTAATTAGTCTCACATTTACTTTCTTGTTGGCAAATAAACCATCCCCTCAGCGACCTCGAAAGGGGCCTGGTCAGTGCAGATTTAGTAATTAGTCTCACATTTATTTTTCTTTCATAAAATAAAAAAAATTCCCCTCATCTCTCAGTGTGGTTCCTGATCCTTCTAGTTGCGAGCTCGTCTCGATCTGCTAGGAGTAAGTTCATACACGCTGTGCTGGTTAGTGGTTGATAGTTTTAATTAGGACAACCCCCAAAGTTGTTAACTTAGTGTGTGCAAAAATGCCCTGAAGTGACCTGAGAAGTAAGGCGGGCCCTCTCGAGACCTGACTTCCCACCCGTTTTGGACATCCAGCACTTTGAGTGAGTTTTACTGGTGAGACCATTTGGGTTTCGGTAAAACTCTCCGCAAGTTTCCAAGCAAAGAGTTAACCTCCAAGGAGGCCCAAACCATTTCACTAATTGAACATTAATTTATCCTAATAAAACACTCTAACTACATTGCCCACGATTCTCATTAAGGCACTGGTCTTAATTTTCATACTCAGTAAAGCCACATGGTTCATTTCATAATTGGTTATATATTTAATGTAAATGAAACTTGCACCTAACAATTGTCTCTCAGTATCCTTTTGATGCAAGTACATGTTCATTTGATTATATATATATATTGTGGTGAATGTTTGTTTCATGTTTTATTCAGTTTATGGTTGATGGTTTGAAGAATCAATAAACTCTTAGATTTCAATTTTCGTACTTAACTTAAAATCCTTAGTATATTTGTTAGGGACTACCCCCCTTGGCTTCTCTAGGAGTTGGCCTAGACAGAGGAGTTGAGGATTAGGTGACAACACCTTAACTCTCACTTTCCCCCAAGGACACACCGAGTGGATTGAAGATTTCTTCCGCGTCTCCCAGGTGTGTATAAGGCAGCAACATTTTTGGCGTCGTTACCGGGGATAAATCTTTCTATTACCAGAATACGACTTGTTTTTCCTTGTTTTTATTTAGTTTTTGATGCTTGTAGTTTATCAGAAATAGACTCAACCATCGGGCGACTCCACTTAGTTCCAATTTAACTAGGTATTCTACAAGGAGGAATTCAGAAGGCATTCTTAACTTCATTCCTGAACCTGAGAAGGTTTATCGAAGGAGGTTAGCTAAAGCCTCTTTTCGTAAAGTACTTAGTCATTTAGGAACTGAGTCCATTTCTAATATCCACTTGCTTTTTTCTAGTAGTAATTTTTCAGAAATGGCCATATATGATCCTTGTCATTTTAGTGCAATTAATAATTATCCGCATGCTATTCCTGAAAAGGCCATTGAAAAACTTCCTAGTTTCCAAGGCAATAATGCCATTTTAGCTAAAATGCATGTCAAATCTTTTATGAGATGTATAAATAAATGGTGTGCTACACATGATTATGACGATGTAAAAATGATGTTATTTGTTCTTTCCTTAGAAGATGATGCTTCAGACTGGTATGAAGACAAACTAGATAACACTTTCAAAACCTTGAAAGAACCCATTGATGCCTTTACTGAAAAGTGGGGGGAAAAAGGGATCACTGTCATCTTTTGGCGGCACTCAACACAATGAAAAAGAATGAAAATGAAACCATGGATGATTTCAACAAAAGATTCAATGAATTAGTTTCAAGCATGCATCAAGACATCAAACTTCCTGAGAGTGCTATCTTAATCTACTACATTGAGGCATTTGGTGGTGAAATGAAGTATCAACTAAGAGATAAGGAACCCACCGACCTCAAAAAGGCTCAAGAAACCGCTATCAAGATTGACAAAAATATGCAAGCTTCAGGAAAGTCAAACCTTCCAGGATTCACAAGATGCAGTTCTTCAAAACAGTCAGAGTTTAAAGAAAAAACAACAACCCCAGATAATAAAGATCCATCCTATGACCCTCTAAAGGCCATAACTGAGATGGTAAAAAGAATGGAAGCCACTCACTCTACCCAACTTAGTGCTTTGCAGAATAGGTTGATAGCCATGGAGAGGACCCAAAACCAGAATAACAGATTCCAACCGAGGCCTAGTAATGAAAGATGGAAAAATAAAACCCCTCAACAAGAACAAAGGCCACCTAATCAGTTAGAATCTAATAATGTGGTAAATGAGGATATACCACCCTTCTGTAGAGCATGTCAAGAATTTCATGAAGAGTCTACTTGTCCAAATTTTTGCCAAATAAATGAACAAGGCCTACCTCCAATAAAAAACTTTGTGGGGCAATCAAGGAACTTTGATCACATAAATTTTTTTGGAGAAACTCACCCTTTGTCAATGGATCGTTGGCTTGAAGTGCAAGAAAGGTGTGAGCAATCAAAGAAAGTGGTTGAAGAGTATAATAATGTTAAAAAGTTGTATGGACACAAACCCACAAGTGAACAAATCTTAGAGATGGCCAGACATAAAGGAATAGTCTACAAGAGAAAAGGGAGAGAAGATGCAAGCAAGTCTCAAGCAAACTTTCCCAAGGTAACTAATCCTATTTCAATTACTGATCTGTCTATTGATTTAGGTAGTTGGATTTCAAATGCTAAAATTTTGGTTCCAATATCAGACCTTCTGAGAATTCCTTCACAAAAGGAAAAGTTACTCAAAGCAATAAATATTCTTGACAGTAAAAAGGTTGAAAAAAGTCAAGAGATTGATAAAAGTCAGGAAAAGGAAAATGAAAAACACAGAGATCCACCAGTGGTTTTGAATCCCCCTTTCTTTGTGTCTCTAGAAATAAATGATCAATGGTTGCACAATTGCATGTATGATTCAAGAGCTTCATCCAACATCATTACTAAAGGAATCATGCAAAGGCTAGGGCTTAAGGTCACAAGAACTTATCAAAACATATGTGCCATGGATTCCAGGGAAATTGAAACCCATGGAATTATCATAGGCATGCCAGTTAAGCTACCATTCCACCCAGAATTCAGTTTTAAGATGGATGTACCAACTGCTTGGGGTATGCTTCTTTCAAGAAAATGGGGAGCTCACATGGGCGGTTTCCTAAACATGGATTTGTCCTTTGCAACTATCCCATATCCTCCTCCATCAACCGAAAATTTCAGGCTGTTTAGAGAAAAGGAAAGAAAGTACCATATAGAAGATCCTAAGGAACAGTTTAATGAGTTCATATGTCAAACATCTGACATGGGAAATTTCTCTATATGTTCATACTTTCTAGCATCGGTTGAAGAAAAATTTAAAGATGAAAAAGAAAGTAATAAGGATTGGAAGATGAACTTTGATGGTGCACATTTAAGGTCGGGAAAAGGGGTTGGAATTGTCCTAATCTCACCAACAGGAAAGTCTCAGAACTTTGTATTTAGATTAGAATTTGATGCAACAAATAATGTGGTTGAATATTAAGCACTTTTACTTGGTCTAGAAATTGCAAAAGACATGGGGATAAAAATATTAAATGTCAAGGGTGACTCAAACTTAGTCATCCTCCAGGTTAAAAATAAATTTGCATGCAAAAGTGAAAGATTGAAAAGATACAGAAATGCAATTTAGGATACCATAGAAATGTTTGATGTTGTGGATATCATTTTAGTACCTAGGGAACAAAACAATCTAGCCGACAGTTTGGCAGTTGAAGCTTCAACCCTCCAACCTTCAAAAGATTTAATCAAGGGAGAAGGAAAACTAGAAATAATCTTTAGACCTTCAGTACCAGATAATGTTGATCATTGGCAAGTATTCAGAGATGACAAACAAATCCTAATATTTATCCATAATGTCCAAGAATTCTCACATTTCAATGTCAGTTATAAAGAAGAAGGAAAAGATTATCTTGAGGAGGATGACTCAGTAGGAAATCCAGCCCTTAGAGGAATAACTTCTTTAGAAAAGATCTTTGACAGACATGACATGCACAAAAAGAAAAAAGAAACAATAAAACCTGGCAGCTATATAGAAATAAACATTGGGACAGAAGAAGTCCCAAGACTCATAAAAATTGGAAATGGTACTTCAGAAAAAGAAAGAAAACAATTAATAAGTCTGGTAAATGAGTATAGGGATGCATTTTCTTTTACATATGATGAACTCAAAGCTTATAAAGATGATGTATTTCAACATATGATCCCACTCAAAGAAGACACAAAACCTTTTCGACAGAAACTTAGGCGAATAAATCCTAAGTTGGCACCTTTGATTCATCAGAACTAAAGAAAATGTTGGATGCTCGCATCATTGCACCAACAAGACACTCTGCATGGTGTTCTAAATTAGTGGTAGTTACAAAGAAAAATGGGGGAATAAGACTATGCATAGATTTTAGAAATCTAAATCTTGCATGCATTAAGGATAAATACCCCTTACCCAATATGGAAACTCTTTTGCAAAGAGTTACCGGGTCAAAAATAATGTCCATGTTAGATGGTTTCTCTGGATACAATCAAGTATTGGTAAGGAAAGAGGACCAAAATAAGAAAACTTTCACCACACCATGGGGTGCCTTTGAGTACCTTAGAATGCCTTTTGGATTGTTAAATGCAGGGGCCACTTTTCAAAGAGCCATGGATTTTGCCTTTCATGAATTGATGGGCAAGATCATTGAAATATACCAAGATGATTTAACGGTGTTCTCAAAGGAAATAGATGATCATATAAGTCATCTCAGACAAGTGTTTGAAAGATGTCGAAAATATAGCATCTCCTTAAATACGGCCAAGTCGATCTTAGGAGTTGATGAAGGAAAATTGTTGGGTCATATCATAACAAAAGATGGGGTAAAAATGGATCCAGAAAGGGTACAAGTCATACAACGGGTCCCTTTGCGCCAAACCAAAAAATCCTTACAATCCTTCCTTGGTCAAATCAACTTTGTAAGAAGGTTCATGCCAAATTTGGCCGAAACTTTAAAACCTCTCCAAAGACTACTAAAGAAAGATGTCAAGTTTGAGTGGACAAAAGAAGGAAGAAGAGATTTCAAAAGTGTTAAGGATGCAATTGGTAAATCCCCTGTACTAATTAGTCCTAACTATGCTAAAGATTTTCAAATATTCTCTTTTGCTTCTAAGGATACTATAGCAGGAGTGTTGCTCCAAAAGAATGATGATGGTCAAGAGCAACCCATTGCTTTCATGAACAAGGCATTGCAAAATTCAGAGATTAACTACACAACTATGGAGAAGCAAGCATATTCATTGGTTAAATCCCTTAAATATTTTCGAGTGTACATAGGATATTCAAAATTTGTGGGGTATGTACCTCACCCAACAGTAAAAGATATACTTGGACAACAAGACTGTTTGGGGGTCAGGGAAAGTGGGTTTCCAAAATACAAGAGTATGACTTAGAGATCAAGCCCACAAATTTAATCAAAGGTCAAGGATTAGCTCAAATGCTAACCACAGGTAATGAGCAATCTTTGGACCTAGTCTGTCAAACCAGTGAACATAGGCCAGCTTTATCTCCAGAACTACAAAGGTTAGAACAACATGAATGGTATGCTGATATCATTTTCTTCCTTTCTAATCTCACATGCCCTAGTCATTTAATTGGTCATAAAAGAAGAGCATTGAGATTAAAGGCAGCTAACTATTGTATTATTCAGGATGGATTGGTGTGGAGGAACCCCGATGGGGTAATACTTAGATGTGTTGATGAGATTGAGTCCAAAAGACACTTGGTTGATTTCGATTTAGGATTTTGTTGTGGGAATTTTGCAGCCAAAACCATAGCCCACAAAATCCTCAGAGCAGGTTATTACTGGCCTACTATATTTTCAGATGTGCACAAAATGGTTAGGGGTTGTCAACAGTGTCAGTTGTTTACTGGGAAGTAGAAGCTAGCAGCCTTACCTTTACAACTAATAGTAGTGGAAGCCCCTTTTCAGCAGTGGGGGCTTGATTTTATCAGCCAGTTCAAAGATAATTCAAGTAATGGCTATACTTGGATAATCACAACAACTAACTATTTCACCAAGTGGGTAGAAGCTATACCCACCAAGTCGGCAACCGATAAAGTGGTCATGG
>JZKD02S1816496.1:415432-436045 GCA_000966675.3 Picea glauca
AAAATGCTAGATGGATCCACTTGTAATTTATATTCTTATAAGTAAGTAAGGAAAGGAGGAGCTTAACATCAATAGGGCAGGTCCTCTCAGTAGTTAAACCCCAGAAAACCAAACTCAGATCCCTCGTAACATCAAATTATAATTACCAAACTCTGATGGAATGATATTCTTAACTATGTATTTTCATAGATGCACAGATCTAGTAATGTGGACGTTTAATGCATTGATTTAAAGAGGGTCTAAGTGGATATTATAGAATTTACCCTATACAGAGAATTTTATTCTTTGTGTCCCTCTGTGCGTGTAAATTTCCTAAGTCCTTAGGCGTTCGGAATTCTGTGAAGTAAAGGTATATCATATCCTTCTACCCCTCAGTCTCCCAGAAACAAAAGTAATTTTTCTCCCAAAAAATGAAGTTTGAGAATATCCACAAAGGTTAAAGACCAAGGAGTGATGAAACTAGTGTGAAGAGTTACAGTAGGAGCTCTCTCTCCCTTTGTGTTTGTTTTTATTTCCTTAAATTTTTGATAGGAACACTTAGTCCAACTTCCCTTTCTCCTTTTGGAGGTTCGTGTATATTTATGTATGGATTCTGAACTCACGAAGTTCCGAATCCCGAAACCCCAAAGCTTCCACTTTTCACTTTTCGGTTTTTCTTTTTTCTTTTGTGTTTATGCACCTTGTGTTCGTAAATCCTGAAATCCCAAAGTAGCGGGTCCCACTTTGCCTTTTCGGAACCTCGGGAAATGTCTGTTGTGGTTGTTGACCTTTGAAACCCTGAAACCCTGAGTTTTGAAATCCCAAAGTAGAGGGTCCCACTTTACCTTTTCGAAACCTCGAAAAATGTATTGCACGGTTGTTGACCTTTGAAACCCCGAGTTCCGAAGTCCCGAAGTAGCAGGTCCCACTTTACCTTTTCAAAACCTCAGGAAATGTCTTGCACGGTTGTTGACATTTGTAACCGTGAAACCTCGAGTTCTAAAATCCCAAAATTACGGATCCCACTTTTCCTCTTTTTCACTTTTCGTGATTTCAGAAGTTCTGGTGTGTAAAGGCTTGGCATTTGAAGTCATGGGATTCTGAATCCCGAAATCCCGAAGGGGGTCCCACCTTTCCTCTTTTTCAATTTTCACGATTTTAGGAGTTCTGGGGTGTAGAGGTTAGGCTTTGAATTCATGAAACTCCGAACCTCGAAACCCCGAAAGGAGGGTCCCACTCGTCCCTTTTCGATGATCCAACGATTCATGGGATTTCGGTACTTTCCCGATGAATTTTCCACCATCCATTCCTCTAAAGACATCTGATCGTTACCCTCATGAGTTTTGATAGGTCATCCTTAACCTCCACACATATCTATGGGATCTAACAATCCACTGGATTTCGTTCCTTTTCCCGACAATTTTATCACCGTTCGTTGCTCACAACCTCGCTCTGAACACTTCAGGGTGATATCCTTTTCTCTCTCTGAACAACAGAGGCTCCTTCGAGCTAAGTTCAGATTTCCCTCCTACTTTGAGTATGCTAGAAGGGTGCAGGGAAGAAGGGAAGGAACAAAATCATGGAGGGACTTTTTCTTTTACCCACAGAAGCTTATGTTCGAATTAGAGTAGATGGGTGTAATAATACCCCTACGGTCAGAATTTTATCATTCCTATTTTTTTTCTTTTATACATTATAAGCTTAAAATGAAATTGATTTATGCCATGGGAATATTTTTTTTTTATGGTGATTTTTGAGTTTCATTACATATGGTATCAGAGAAAAAGTTACAACACTGGGCCTAAACAAGGCCACATTAATTGCTTAGTATATATATTCTGATCTATGAGAAAACTAACAAACCTTGTGAATTGAAAACATAAAGCTTTTCTGTTTTGTGTTAAATAATGGCATCTCAAGAAGGTGCAGAAATTAGGATGGAAGAGAATCTGCAACAAGGACCTCCTGGAGATCTGAGACAAAACAGTGATGGAAGCTCACCCACGGAGGTGTTGGAAACAACGAGAAACCTTATAGTTCAACTATAGGTTTTCAAGGCCGACAATGAAAAATTAAAGAAGGCATAGAATGAACAGCAAGAGATAAATGAAGTCTTGCTACGTAGTATACTAACCAATAAAAGCCCAAAAGATGATAACCATGGGGAAGAGGTCAGCAAAAGAGCCTCCAAGAATTCTGGTACGAAAATAGAAAAAGGAGACAGTTCGTCTGAAGGAACACCTTTAGTTGAAGACAAAACCATACCAGACAAGAAAAGAAAAGAAATAGACCACCTTGAAGGAGAATTTAAAAAGATTAAACCAACTACTTTTGATGGAGAGTCCAGGACAGGAGAAGAAGTCAAGGCATGGTTGTTGGACATCAAAAATATACTACCAAATCTACAACTATTCCAGGAACATGAAGGTCAGAATGGCCATATACAATCTGAAGGGAAAGACCAACATTTGGTGGCAGGACCTAAAATTGGCCAAGGGCCTAAAGGAGAAACAGTTGGAATGGTCTGACTTCAAGAAGTATTTTAAGAAACAATACCTTTCTGAGGGATATTATGAAAGGAAGATGAAATAATTTTATAAATTACAACTCAGACAAATGATGATGGATGACCCTATAAATAAATTTCTCGAATTACTAAGGTTCGTACCATACATCCAGGAGGATAAGGTAAAAATCCAGCGATTCTTAAGTTGTTTACCACAGTCCTACAGGGACATAATTGAGTTTGACAACCCCAAATCCTTGAGTAAGTCATTCGGGAAGGCGCGAATGTGCTATGACTAGTATAAACAGTGGGTAGAGTTTCCCAAGACCTGGAAGGATAAGAAGCAAGATGGAATAAACTAGTGGAAGAAGAGATACCAGCCAGCTCATTATCAGAATGCAACAAAGGGTTTCCCAAGGAAGGATTTTCACTCCAATCATCTGAATATGCAAGGTAGTGGTAAACTGGTAAACCTTGGAATGAAGAAGTTTGGGGACAACTCCCGCGAGCCATTAAAGTTTTGGGAGTGTGGAGAACCTCATCTAAGGAGGAACTGTCCACGTTTAATTGTAGCAAACAGAACTGTTGTTCACAATTTGTAGGAAGCCTCGATAGTGAGTGACATGGGCAGAAGTCTGCATCGGATAAATGTAGCCATAGATGGTCGACAAGCTGACCACCAGTCCTCAGTGGTAGTGATTGAAGGTAAAATCCTTGACACTCGAATTTCTATTTTAATTGACCCTGGAGCTACGTTAAGTTATATTACTCCCCATGTAGTAGAGTCAAATAAACTTAAGAAACAAAAGCATGAAAAACCTTGGCTTGTACAACTAGCAATAGGAACTAAAAGAAAAGTAGTTAACTTTATTTTTGATCTTGAGTTCAGTTTAGATGGTCAAAAGATAAGGACCAATCTGAACATCCTACCACTAGGGTCTTATGATATGATTATTGGGATAGATTGGTTGGAACAACAGAAAGCAGTGCTAGATTGTTATACAAAGATACTTAGCTATAAATATAATTTTAGCATTGTTAGAACAACCCAAGGCATACCAAAACCTATGTCAGTCAGATAAGTTTTAGGGATGCAATTCAAGAAATGTATTAGAAAGGGATGTCAAGTTTACGCCATCCAAGTAACGAATCTATTAGAAAAAAAAAGATAAGCCCAAGTTACAAGACTTTGTTGTCCTACGTGGATTCAGAGACATGTTTGTTGATGAAATACCAGAATTGCCTCCTAGGAGAGAAATAGATTTCTCCATAGACTTACTACTCGAATCAGCCCCTATCTCAAAAGCACCCTACCGAATGAGTCTACTAGAACTCACAGAATTAAAAATACAATTACAGGAATTGTTGAATAAAGAGTATATCAGACAAAGTGTCTCACCATGGGGAGCACCAGTCCTCTTTGTGAAAAATAAAGACAGTACTCTAAGACTATGTATTGATTATAGACAACTGAACAAAGTGACCATTAATAACAAATACCCCTTACCACAGATAAATGATCTGTTCGATCAAGTTGGTGGGGCCAAGATCTTCTCAAAATTGGATTTACGATCTGAATATCATCAAGTTAGGATAAAGGACCAGGACATAAACAAAACAACTTTTCGAATAAGATACAGACACTACGAGTTTGTATTCATACCTTTCAGACTCACTAATGCACCAGCCACATTTATGTGCTTGATGAAAAACATTTTTAGCAAGTACTTAGACAAGTTCGTGGTAGTATTTATCTACGATATTTTGGTCTATTCTAAAAAAGAGGAGGAACATGATGAACACTTACGAATAGTTCTTCAAACACTAAGAAAACACAAACTATATGCAAAATTCGACAAGTGTGATTTCTATCAAAAAGAAATACAATATTTAGGGCATGTCATTTCCTCGGAAGGTATTGTCGTGGACCCAAAAAAGATAAAAGCCATTATGGAATGGCCAGTACCAAAGGATGTGGCAGATATCTGGTCATTCATGGGAATCATCGGATATTATTGCAGATTTATTGAAGGGTTCTCCAAGATAGCCTACCCTATCACGTCATTACAAAAGAAAGGGACCAAGTTTAATTGCTTGCAAAAGTGTCAAGACAGTTTTAACAAGCTAAAAGAACTATTGACATCAACACCCATCTTGAAGGTAGCAGACCCATATAAAGACTTCATAGTATGCGTTGATGCAAGTAAAGAATGGCTAGGAAGTGTTCTAACTCAGGAAGGGTACGTGATTTGTTATGAATCTCGAAAATTAAAGGAACACGAGAGAAATTATGTCACTCATGACTTAGAATTGGAAGCAATAATACATGCCTTAAAAATGTGGTGACACCATATCATGGGCATAAAATTATTACTATTGACAGATAATAGCGGAGTGAAATATCTATTTAACCAACTAGACCTTAATGCAAGACAAGCAAGGTGGCTAGCCTTCTTGAGTGAATTTGACTTTGAAGTCAGACATATCAAGGGTAAGGAAAATAAAGTAGCAGATGTTTTAAGCCACATAATCCATGGGTTATTTGAGATAAATATCAGTAGAGCAGAAAGTGATCTAGAACAAAGAATAAGAACGACAGGTATTAATGATGAAAATTACACTAAGATGATGGTGGAATTGCAAAATAGTGTCACAAACTCAGATGAACCGGATATACATATCGACAAGGAGGGACTATTAAGATTTAAAAACAGACTTTATGTACCAAATTCAGCAGAGATAAAATTAACTATTTTAGATGAAGTGCATAAGAAACCATACTCTGGCCATCCAGGGTACCAGAAAACAATAACAACACTCTGAAAACTATTTTACTGGCCTAATATGAAGGGAGAAACAACAGAGTACTTGGCTAGGTGCCAAGATTACCAGCAGGTTAAGGCTGAACACCAGTATCTAGCTGGCCTATTACAACCATTACCAGTACCAGAATGGAAATGGGAGACCATCTCACTGGACTTTTTCAGAGGTTTGTCTAAAAATCAGAAACATAATGATTCTATCATGGTTGTAATCGATAAAATCAGTAAGTCTGCACACTTTATTCCTATAAAATCTACTTTTAAAGCTAGTAACATTGCTGAAATATTCATGAAAGAAATTTTAGACTACATGGTATTCCTAAAATGGTGATTTCAGATAGAGACGTAAAATTCACATCTGCTTTTTGGAAGGAATTGTTTGCAGGGCTAAATACTAATTTGAATTTCATCATGAGTTATCATCCACAAATAGATGGACAGACTGAAAGGAAAAACCAAATCATAGAAGATATGCTCTGCATGTATGTAAGACCAAAACCGAACAAGTGGAAAGACTAACTACACTTGCTGAAATTTGCATATAAAAATGGGTACCAAACTTCGACTAAGTTGAGCCCTTTCGAAATTTTGTACGACAGAAAATATACAACTTTGATTAGTTGGGATAACCCAGCTGACAAACTCATGATTGGACCAGAGATGCTCCAAGAAATGAAGAACATGGTAAAGAAAGTACAACAGAACTTGAAAGAAACACAGGACAGACAGAAGAGCTTCGTGGATCACAAAAGAAGACACTTGGAATTTCAAGTGGGAGACCATGTTTATTTGAAGGTCAAAGCTCGAAAAAGATCACTGAAGTTGGGGAATTGTTTGCAGTGCTAAATACTAATTTGAATTTCAGCATGAGTTATCATCCACAAACAGATGGACAGAACGAAAGGACAAACCAAATCATAGAAGATATGCTCCGCATGTATGTAAGAAAAAAACCGAACAATTGGGAAGACTACCTACACTTGGTGGAATTTGCATATAACAATGGATACCAAACTTCGGCTAAGTTGAGCCCTTTCGAAATATTGTACGGTAGAAAATGTACAACTCCGATTAGCTTTGATAACCTGGCTGACAAACTCATGGTTGGACCAGAGATGCTCCAAGAAATGAAGAACATGGTAAAGAAAGTACAACAGAGCTTGAAATAAACATAGGACAGACAGAAGAGCTTCGTGGATCAAAAAAGAAGACACTTGGAATTTCAAGTGGGAGACCATGTTTATTTGAAGGTCAAAGCCCAAAAAAGATCGCTGAAGTTGGGGAACTGTGCCAAGATAGCACCCAAGTTTTGTGGGCCCTTTGAGATACTAACTCGAATTGGACCCATAGCATATCAGCTTGCACTTCCAGCTAATCTAAGAAATCATAATGTATTTCATGTTTCTTTGTTAAAAAAGTATATTCATGACCCTACTCATATGATTGATTGGAACTTGGTGCAGGTGGAACCCGAGGGCGAGTTCCAGGTGGAACCCCTGCGCATTCTGGACCGGAGATAAGTAACACTTCAGAATAGAGCCATCGCTCAGGTAAAGGTGCAATGGAATCACTTTAGTCCTAAGGAGGCCACTTGGGAATTGGAGGGAGATTTGCAGAAATATCATCCAATCCTATTCTAGGAAAGGAACGGAGACTGAGGATAGTGTTTTACTGAAGGGGGAAAGGATGTGACATCCCCCCCAAATATATATATATATATGTGTGTGTGTGTGTGTGTGTGTGTGTGTGTGTGTGTGTGTGTTGGAAATTTATTTCCGTTTTTGGCAAATTCGAATCTGGAAAATTTCTGCCATTTATGGCAATTCTGAATTTTTAATTTAGTAATTGTATTTAATTATTGTGACTATTGGGTAGAGATATGTTTGGACCCAACTAACTATTTGACTATGACACTTGTATCACAAAAAAATAATTATATTAACTGCAGGAGGACAAATGGAATAGCTATGTTGAAATCAGCTGACCATGACTCCATGAGTGGGGAACAAGTTGGAACTGCCCCTGGCCTGATGATTACAAGTGGAAAATCAGAGATTTGGCCACTGGCAGCCCCTGAAAATCAGGGATTAAGAAAAGATGTGAAAATCCCCAAAGGAGGGAAAAGACCTGGGAAATAATGGATAAATAGCATATGCAAGGAGGCAGGACACTGCCAAGTATGCTGGGAAAGGATTATTGAGCTCTCTTGCTGTTATGAACACTGCAGATTGAGTGTGAAGCAAGAGGAGCTTGCTGAAACATAATTGTCTTGTTGTTATGAACACTATTGAGTAAGTGTGAGGCAAGAGGAGAACTGTTGGAATTGAAGGACATTGCTGAGGAGGAGTTTCCAAGTTCACCCTCATGGATTCATGGTCAGGCTAGGGGGTGAATCGAGAAAGTAGAGTTGGTTGCTTTGTTCTACGGTTGGGAGGAACATGGTCATTCCATTTGTATTCCCACAGATTGGATTCATATATGTTGATCTATCCCTTTTTATTATGAATGGATATATTTTCATCCGATGTCATGTATCCTGTAAAGCTGAACTAGAATAGTTTCCATTCTCTGTTGAATGATTTGATATCTGATGCATTGTATTTGATTAAAACACAGAACTACAACGATTCCAATTCTTTATTTATGTTCGTTATGAGAAATTTATGTGAAGGAAATCCATATATATATATAGTTGTAATTCGTCTGCTAGAATGTTCATATCTATCTACCAAAGTAGAGTTATTGGTAATGGAGGATGAAGCTCGTTTGTATTTTTACTTTGTCTGTCATCGTGGAGTTCGGAATAAACATCCAAACTTTGGAAAATTGCTCCTCCGGTGAGTAAAATGCTATATGGATCCACCTGTAATTTATATTCCTATAAGTAAGTAAGGAAAGGAGGAGCTTAACGTCAATAGGGTAGGTCCTCTCGGTAGTTAAACCCCAGAAAACCAAACTCAGATCCCTCAGAACATCAAATTATAATTACCAAACTCTGATGGAATGATATTCTTAACTATGTATTTTCATAGACGCACAGATCTAGTACTGTGGATGTTTAATGCATTGATTTAAAGAGGGTCTGAGTGGATATTATAGAATTTACCCTATACAGAGAATTTTATTCTTAGTGTCCCTATGTGCATGTAAATTTCCTAAGTACTTAGGCCTTCGGAATTCTGTGAAGTAAAGGTATATCATATCCTTCTACCCCTTAGTCTCCCAAAAACAAAAGTAAGTTTTCTCCCAAAAAATGAAGTTTGAGAATACCCGCAAAGGTTGAAGACCAAGGAGTGATGAAACTAGTGTGAAGAGTTACAGTAGGACCTCTCTCTCCCTTTGCGTTTGTTTTTATTTCCTTAACTTTTTGACAGGAACACTTAGTCCAACTTCCCTTTCGCCTTTCGGAGGTTCGTGTATATTGATGTATGGATTCTGAACTCACAATGTTCCAAATCCTGAAACCCCGAAGCTTCCACTTTTCGCTTTTCTATTTTTCTTTGTTCTTTTGTGTTTATGCACCTTGTGTTTGTAAATCCTGAAATCCGAAAGTAGCGGGTCCCACTTTACCTTTTCAGAACCTCGGGAAATATCTTGCGCGGTTGTTGACCTTCGAAACCACGAAACACTGAGTTCCGAAATCCTGAAGTAGAGGGTCCCACTTTACCTTTTCAAAACCTCAAAAAATGTCTTACGCGGTTGTTGACCTTTGAAACCCCAAAACCCTGAGTTCCAAAGTCTTGAATAGCGGGTCCCACTTTACCTTTTCGAAACCTTGAGAAATGTCTTGCACGGTTGTTGACATTTGAAACCCCGAAACCCCGAGTTATGAAATCCCAAAATTACAGGTCCCACCTTTCCTCTTTTTCATTTTTCATGATTTTGGGAGTTCTAGGGTGTAGAGGTTAGGCTTTGAATTCATGAAACTCTGAACCCCGAAACCCCGAAAGGCGGGTCCCACTCGTCCCTTTTTGATGATCTGATGATTCACAATATTTCGGTACTTTCCCAATGAATTTTCCACCGTCCGTTCATCTAAAGACATCTGATTGTTACCCTCCTGAGTTTTGATAGGTCATCCTTAACCTCCATGCAGATCTATGGGATCTAATGATCCACTGGATTTCGGTCCTTTTCCCGACAATTTTATCACTGTTCGTTCTCCTAGAGATATCTAGCGAGGAAGATTTGGCGTTTTTCCACTGGATCTTGACCCCAACAAGATGATGTTGCTCACAGCCTTGCTCTGAACACTCCAGGGTGATATCCTTTTCTCTCTCTGAACAACAGAGGCTCGTTTGAGCTAAGTTCGTATCGCCCTCCTACTTTGAGTATGCTGGAAGGGTGCAAGGAATAAGGGAAGGAACAAAATCATGGAGGGACTTTTTCTTTTACCCACAGAAGCTTATGTTTGAAGTAGATTAGATGGGTGTAATAATACCCTTACAGTCAGAATTGAATCATTCCTATTTTTTTCTTTTATACATTATAAGCTTAAAACGAAATTGATTTATGCTATGGGAATACATTTTTTTTTTATGGTGATTTTTGAGGTTCATTACATTTATGATTCTAGACAACAATTATATTTAGTTTTCTAATAGGGTAGTCCAACGGGATCTTAAGATCTAACCATGTAGGCCTATGGTTTGTCCATGTCCCATAGTGTTCAACAGATGAAGAAATGTTGTAGTCATGGTTCATCCTTGTCACATAGTGTTCAATATATGAACAAATGTTGTAGTCCTGGATCATTTGTGTCACATATTGTTCAACCTGTTCAATACTTTATAACTTTTGATGTTGACCTTGTTTGAGATCTTTCAAATTATCTTCAACATATTCCCAAAAGCATGAATCACGATGGAGGAATGCTAGATTTGTGTGGCCTTTTTTACCTTTCTAACATATATTTTTTTTAATGTTATATAAGAAATATATTTTCAAGCCTAATATAAAAGAAGAATCAAATGAAATAAGAGATCAACATGTAATATCGAAGCATGCTGAGCCTATTAGATGCAAATCTAGTTCCAAAGTCATTTACTCCATCTAGGCCCTCCTAATATGGCATGTTGAGGATGAGGCTTGGGAAATTTTGGATTGGTCAAGAGCATTGATAGTGGTGACCTAAGGGATGTTAAAATAGTCCCATTGAAGGATAATCAAGTAACATGTGCATTGAGGATGATGCAAGTATATTATCAATTGGTAACAATTATTATTGTGATTCACTAGCTATGTTAAGAAATGAAGAATTGAGTGAAATAGGTGATTAAAAAATGATCATGATATAAACAAGCATCCCTATACAATAAAAAAAATTGTCTAGCAATTGAATATGTAAGATGGTGAAAACATAGGAGAAAGTAGTCCATAATATTTCCATAAATACATGTATTGTTTTGTAGATGGTAAAAACATAGGAGCGTGCTATGAAAAGAGTAAAGGGAAATACCTAAATCATCGAGAAAAACACATAGATGGAAAAAAAACATAAGGTGGGCGATGCTCTTGCAACAACAGAATGTAATGTCTACATTAGCACATCAAAATGTATAATCAACTAGCCAATACACTATTTACTCAACCATATTTAACATTCTATCAATAATATTAAAAGTAGAAGATGCCAAAATACATACTCACTCAAGTTTTTTTTGGTTTCAAGAACCATTTAATCTCTACTAAACAAGGCCAATCACATGAAGGAATATCATTTGTCCCCTCAAGTCCCTCCTTCCCCCCTCCCCGTCACCAACCCCACAAAAGGAATAATAAAACAAAATGAACCCCACCCGTATATCCAGAATTTCAAGTAATGCTATAGATAAGTCCACTTCCACACAAACCTTTGTTACTAAGGTGCTTTCCATGACCAAGGTTTTGAACCCTTTTATGACATAATTGAGTGTGGTGTTACTCCTCCTAGTTATTCTATCCTTATCCTAGGTAGGCCATACCATTTTATGAGGATTTAGAATAATACGTATAGGATTCCAAAGGATTGCATTAGGTATATGCTCACATATGCCTCTCATTATCCTTTATCACTATATTTGTTGGAAAACCAATGATTATATGTCACTCTCAATAAATTTATGTCATTGTACATTTTCCAACAAGTTAAAGAACATATCAAAGATAACATGACCTCTTTCTATCTACATCAATTCATTCAATCCTAGATAAATCTATTTCAAAATCCCAAGGATATCCTCTTCTTTCAAACATCCAACATTTAAATGGTGTTGTTCTTTGATGTTCCCAACAAATTTCCCTTGTTGTTATCACCCACTAAAGGAGAGTGCAGAGATCAATCGATAAATAATTGGGAATGTAAAGGATGGAAAATGATTAAATCACTTACAAATATATTTCTTTTATGGTGGCTATGAATGTGCAATAAGAGTGGTGGTTGTGTGTATATGTGTATAGTATATATCCAATAAGGTCGCTACTGAAAATTGTGATGAAATACCTCATATTGATGGGATTATTTACTAGTTCATAGGGGTAAGTACTTCAATAAAATGGACCTCATTGTAGGATATCACTAATCTTATCATTCATATCATCATAATTCATTCTCCCCTTTCATTTTTCCCAAACTAGACTAGTGGAAGCATGAACCAGTGGTTGTTGGAGTAAAGAGAGAGCGGACCAACAAAAAAGTCCAATTTTTTGAGGTTGAGATCCAATAAGTTTTCCTAGCCTCCAAGGATATTTCCATATCTCATCCAAAATTTGTTGAGACACCTATCAATATTTGCAACGATATACATGGACAATATTTTAAGTCTTTAAGGTTTTTTTAGTATGGTGGCTTTCTAGCATCAACAAATTATTTATTTGTGGATGATCATGTGGATCATGACAAGATAATGTTAGAGACAATATGTCTTCTGCTTGCTTACAATATTAAATACCCAAATACAATTTTTCTTTTAAGTGAAAACCATGAATATGTTTTAGTCAATAGATATATAGTTTCAATGATGGATTCAAGTGGTAGTTCAATTTTGCGAACATGAGTGAAATTTTGACAAACACCAAGATGCACAATAGGAATAATGAAATAATGGGAAATGAAAAGAACACATACCAAGTGCTTCTAGATTTTGATTGGTGATTTGGAGGTGTTTCTAGTTCTCTTGTAATATCAAATTTACTCAAAAAGTCTCTTTTAGGTGTTGATTCTAAGCTATAGTTTAATGAGTTAGAACAAGTGGAAAATCAATTATATTGAGATGTAAGGGTTAACTAACTCATCAATAAAATATATAGACAAAGAATTTGATAGAAACATCATCTTTTCCTCAACAAGAATAATTTATTTTTCCATGTGAAGGGGTTGTGGTTGTGTTAACTGCTACCATGTTAGCTATTTCACTTCAGGAATATGCAAAGAGACATTATGCTAAAAATAACTGAAGAATCAAATCACCTATGATTATAGGACCCCAACAATTGTCACTCACTAGTGATATCTTTGACTTGCCTTTATGCATGTTGATGATCTATAACTTCCCATCCTTGATCAGTCAATACTACTTGGCTCTCCACATGAAGATTGCATCCCTCATATACATGTTATACATTCCAAACACTAATCCACATACATCAAGGGGTACTACATCCAATTCCACTTCATAAATAAAATAATCACTTACAACAAATATAATGTTACACTATTTTGTTACCTTTATCTCTACATCCTTGTTTACCCAACCCAGTGGATAGAGGCTAGGATGATTATGAACTTCCAATCCAACCTTATTGACCAGATCCACTACTATGAGATTATCCTGTGAACCAGATTCAAACATAACATCTATATTGGTCTTCTTCACCTGAATATTGATGTGGAAGAGCTTGGTCATATCCTTCTCTTCTCGATGATGACGGCTACTCAGATTCATCTTCTTCTTCATAGATATGCATAAAATATTTTCATCCACATCTGAGCTACTTTCAACATGATTGCTCGAATCTATGGATAGAAGGTTCTTTTTCTTTTTGTCCTTCTTGTAGTTCTTCGAGTTCAGTTTTGGATGTAGTTTCCAACATTTTTCTTTGGTGTGGACATAAATTTTGCAACGGTTCTTTGGATATTTTCACTGATGTGTAGTGGTTGTGGTCTTCTTATATTTTCCCCCTTTCCACTTCTTCTTCCACTCCTTAGAATATTCCTTGTGCTCTTTCTTATTTCAACCAATTTACTACTACTTCTTTTGGACTATGTTTTCCAAATACTATGCCTTTACACATGCCTCATCCATTGTCCTTGGATTGAAGAGCATCACCTACTTTTGTAGATGACTATGTAAACCCACCAGATAATTTATGAGTACATTTGGGTTCTTGGGAGAGATACCCACCATGATGGCCATCTTTCTTAACTTAGTGGTGTACTCATGTACACTCTTCCCTTGCCTCTTCTTGAGATAGTGCCGCTAGATACATTGTTCCTCTACATACCCGATAGGGTAGAATTGGGACTTGAGGAGGGTTTTAAATTCCTCCCACGTAGTTACTAGAGGATCACCCTCCAACCAAAATGTTTCTGCATGGATTTCCCACCAGGTTAGAGCATGGCCCTCTAACTTTAAACTAACAAATCAAATCTTCTCTTCATCTATATGGTAAACAGTAAAACACACTTCTAGTTGTTGTAACCAATTATTTAGTTTTAATTCATTTATTTCACCTTTGTATGGATTTATTTCCACTTTAAATTTCATCTTAAATAATAATTGTGAAGGGTTGACGACACTCGAACTCAAATTCTATTTTTCAAATTCATTCCATGAGTCCTTTCCCGGATCTTCTTGATCTCCTGATTTCCCCTCTAATTCGATATCTGAGTTAGAGACTCCATCATATCTTAATGGTCTTAGATTTCTTGTTAGATCGTCCATGCAGAGGTTCATATTGCGACTGATGTTGATGACTTGCACTTCCAACCTCTCAAATATCTCTTCTGCTAGATCTCAAGGGTTATTATGAACATATTGTTCTACCATGGTTAGGGTTTCTGCGACTTCTCTTTAAGTCGATTCCTAGATTCTGAAACTTCCCACAAATACCCAAAAGAGAAACCTTATTTGATACCAATATTGTAACGATCCTCCTCGTTACAACAACCATTCTAGTAACAGGTGCAATTTTTTTTTTTGTGTAAGGTGTGTGCGCGCGTGTAGAAGTAACAACACACTTGACCCTATGTCGCCACTCGAAAACCAACAAGACGCAACCACGATGTTCAACACAAGAAGACGGAAGACACACAACGAGTAATTACAACAACATACGACCATAGGCATAAGGTGACAACAAAATCATTAAGACATACTGGGGATGCACAGTAAGAACACAGAGGGAAGAATCCATGGTGCTAGGGTTACTATTTCTGCACAGGAAAGCAGGACGTTTAGTCTTATGTCTTATCGAAAGAAGATTAGACATGCTCCTGGCCGGCTGCTCAGGCAGAAACTAGTAACCCGACCTAGAAAAAGACGCAATCAAGATGAACACAATAAGACGATATCGACATATCATAGTGACAACAACAATAAATTCCCCTAGACATAAGGCATACAACTAGCAGTTGTAAGCAGACAACGACACCAGGAGTTAAGTACAATACGGTCACAGATGGAAGAATCCAACAATAGAGTTTACTATTTCTGCACAAAAAAGCAGGGCTTTTAGTCTTATGTCTTCTCGAAAGAAGATTAGACAGGCTCCTGGCCGACTGCTCAGGAAAAAACTAGTAACCCGACCTAGAACAAGACGCAAGCAAGATGGCCAAGCACTGCAAAAATCGAGGACAACCACGACTTCTACGGGAGACGCAAGTCAGAAGGATTTCGACATCGACCAACCACTATTGAGACTCGAGACTTTAATCATAGACCAATTATTCCATTTGAACTCCATTAGTAGACGAGATACCCGACCAACTGTAACAGAATGTAAATTTAAGTAAGTGCAGGTTCCCCAATTATAATCTTACTAGTTCAAGGTGCTTGGTTCAAGGACCTTATATCTAAACTCATTAATAGCCAAGATTTAATCGTATTAAGATAATTCCATAATGCCATTATTTTTCATAAAATACCTAACACTAAGGTTTACACCTTAATTTATAGAGACATATATTACCCTTACATAAATGGAATAAAATTTTAAAATTGCTTTACCCCCATAAAGTGCAACCACTAACTAGTTTCAAGGAGTACTTATTAATTGAATACATGAGTAATTCCTTCTTAAATTGAAGATATAAACAATTCCTACTTAATTCCAGGTGCACGATTTAATCAATCGTCATAATCAAGGATCCATTCATCCTTTTAAATCCGGGAGTCTCCATTATAATCAACACATACAACATGATAGAAAAACAATAACTACATTTATTATAACTTTACATCATTACAATTTATACATCATTAAGGTTCCTAAATAAATATTACATTTACTAAGGTTGCTTGTAGCCATTAGGGCCTATGTTGAATGTATGGATTGCTATATTGGATTTAGAATGGGCACCTGTTGTTGACAATCATCATGTGTGAACCATTGACCAGACTTACCTTGTTGACTTCTGTTATGTAGAGTAATATTAGTCCCTCTAGGTTTGTTGTTATTTTGTAACTTAAGTACATGTAGATCATGATTGTTACGGTTAGGATCCAAAGAGTGGTCAAGCAAGAGGCTTGCTGTTTTGAGCTTCAGTAGACAAAAAAATGTACATCATTAAATGAATTATATCCAAAATTTCAACTCATTGATTAATCAAATAACAGGGCAAAGTCAATAGCTACAATTGAAGAAAGCATTTTTGCAAAGACACTTAACACTTATTATAATGCATAATTATTTTTTAGTTTGTCAGATTAGCAAGCTAAAATAGAAATTGAAATGACAAGTTTTGGTGCCTTTTCTGCAACCTTCAGTTTTAGCATTTGTTTAAATTTATAAATAAAATCATGGGCCTAAATTAATAAAATGGTTTTTATTTTATTATTTATTTATTGTTGGGCACTATATCAATGCCAGAGAATAGTGCCATGTTATGAATAATCGAATTTTAACTGCTTTAACTTAGAAACGTTCTTAATATGGTTGCATATGAAGAGTGTTGCTAAATTCTTCTTGTTTTGTTGTCAAGGAAATCTACAAGTCAGAATGGTCAGCATTCGAAGGCGCAAACATTTAATTTTATCTCCAGGTACTTACACCTTCAGCATAAATGTTGGCATGTTTCAAGCAAAGTGAATCAAACAAGAAGAATATTTTCCACATGTACAGGAGGAGTTAACTTGCTATAGTGACAAAAAATCAAATATGCAAGCATATAATGCATACATAGGAGCAATTAAAAATTAGATCGATGTGATAAGATGTTTTTCGTTGATATAAATTCGTACACAGGTGTAATTTAAGGTTTTGTCCCAATAGCCAATGCACAGGAGAAATTAATACTCTATCCAGCAATATTTAAAACGCCGAGCAATAGTTAAAACACCCAACAATCATTAACACGCCCAGCTATAATTAAAAACGCCCAACAATCATTAAAAACGCCCAACAATCATTAAAACGCCCACCGACAATTGAAAAATGCCATCACTAGATTAAAACGCCCTCAGGCAAATGGGAAACACCCACAGTGATTAAAAATGGCCCCCGACAAATGGAAAAACGCCTACTGAGATTTTAAACGCTCACAGGGAGGAATTCGCCCACTGCATAAATAAAAACGCCCATAAACAAATGTAAAACGCATTCCCAGAAGATAAACGCCAGAAGACACCACGGATTTCTAGGATAAAATGAATGGTCAGGTTAAAACGAGTTGCCAGAAGATAAAACAAATTGCCATAGGTAAAATGAATTGCCAGGTTAAAACGTTTTTCCAGAAGGTAAAACAAATTGCCAGAGATGAGATGGATTGCCAGGTTAAAATGCTTTTCCAGAAGATAAAACAAATTGCCAGAGATGAGATGGATTTCCAGGTTAAAACGTTTTTCCAGAAGATAAAACAAATTGCCAGAGAAGAGATGGATTGCAAGGTTAAAACGTTTTGCCAGAAGATAAAAAAAATTGCCAGAGATAAAAATGGATTTGCCAGGAGACACCCACGAAATGATAGTAGTTTAAGCAATTGCATGACATTAAATTTAAAAGACATGACTGTAATTTATAAAATTAAATGCCCACCACGGAAATGCCCACAGTAAATAAAGAGAACGCCCACATAATTGATCACCCCAAAAACAACCCACAGTCAAGATTCCAGAACAACAAATATTAAAAATTACACATTCCTGCACCATCATTTACATTTGCACAGTCCAGAATTACAGCACAATGATTCTATACAGTCTAGAATTACAGCAAAATTACATCCAATAATTCTAATACCAAATAACACGCGTACATTTTCCCTTTCGATCGCCTTGATTGAAGTTTTCGCCTCGCTTGATGTCCCGCTCTCCTTGCCGCTCCTGCTTTCCAACCGTAGAAAGCTCACCGGTACCTCTCAGCCAATCGCTAGGGGTACTCTGCTTCCCCCTTAGCCCCCCGAGCCGCAAAGGGTCCACACAAGATCCAGAGATAAGACTAGCTTCTCAACTCGCCTCCACGGCTGAGCTACCACTCCAAACAAAGTTGAGAAATTCCAAACTCCTCACAAGCAAATAGTCAAGCCACAATCCGGCAGCGTAACATTACGCTAACCGTTCATCCCTTCTTCCTCCAATTTCCCCTTCTTTTATAGAATTTGAGACCCACCTACTTTCCCTAAATCATTATTAATTTAATTTTTAATGACAAACCTCTAAAAATTCTCTGTCGTCCAAGTGTCACTCATCCCCCATGTTTCTCCAAAATTGTTTTCTTTAAATTAAATAAAAGACTCATTTCCCTCACCCCTCCTATAGTCGCTCCTAAAATTACTCCTAGGGTTCCTAGATCCCCTCTCAGCTTTTAATAACTTCCTAAAATGAAGTTGTTGATTTTTAGTAACTTGTTAATTGCCGATTCCTTTTTTCTTTTTACCCTATGTTCCCTTACTTTCCTTTATTAAGTTTTATTTATTACAAGTTTCCTTATTTCTATTAATTGTTCATTTCCTTTATTTTTTTATTTTATTTTATTTTATTTTATATATACATATATTTTTTTCTAAAACCCAAAAAGATAAATGCACTCATTAAACCTTTCATTGTATTTCTAAAATCCTAACTTTTATCCTCCCACACTTTAATAATTTTAATTCTTCTTTATAATTTAAAAGCCATGGGTTTCACTTAATTTATCTCCCTCATTACTTTACCCCCTTTAAGTTTAAGAAGACTTTAACTAACACTTAGGAGGGTTTTAGTTTACGTCCTTAAGTTTATTTTTTTTGGAGGGTCTTCTCTTTAAGGCTAATCAAAATTTTATCTTAGAGATGTTTTAATTTAGGTTTAGATTTGAACTAGGAGACAATTAATTAGGGGAGTCGTTTTAAGAATTTCATCAGGAATTAAGGTCTCAGGGTCATCTAGGTTGTCTCATCGTCATCATCAATGCGATGTGCCCTTCAGGACGTACTACGTGCTCCAAGGGTGCCACTCACCTTGTTTGCTTATGTTGCACAATGTTCCCTTTAGGATGCACCACGTGCTCTAAGGGTGCCACTCGTCGACTTGTTTTTATTTTGCGCGATGTGCCCTTCAGGATGCACCCCGTGCTCCAAGGGTGCCACTTGCCGACTTGACTATTTGGTAAACATCTATAACCCCTGGAGTCAACACTCTGCCAGGTGAACTTGTGAGAGACTAAGGGATCTAAGGAATAAGGCCCCTGCCTTATTGCGCGCCCCTTAGAATCATCGTGAGCGACTGTCTCAGTCTGCCCTCAGGGCATCGTGGATCCTCTCGAACTAGGTAATCGTTAACCTACAGTTCGAGCCACGGCGAGAGTGCTAGTAGGTTGTGGCAGGGCTGCTGTCCACACCTCTCCCTCAATCTCTCTGGAACTCGTGTGTGGCCCCTTTACTCCATATGTGAGTCTGGTCAGCAAGCTATCGTCAGCCTGCATCATCAACCATCATGTTAGAATAGGTCAACAACATATCATCAAATCAATAAATATCATGGTAAATGAATCAACTCAATATCACACTCCCTTACTAAATCCGAAGTCCAAGGGTTTCGTCGATGCCTCTGCATCATCCAGGTCAAAAACTCTGCACACTCAAATAAACTGAGTTAATAGCATCTGTATACAACAATAGTAAAACATCCTGTCATCAATCATAACGCATCATCATCAAGGATAAGTGTTTTATCATCATAAAAATCCAGATCACTTGTGAGCAAGTGTCCTCAAAGAATAAGTTTTGTAAGTGCACCAGAGCGAGATGTTACATACACCCCCTCTTGGTCTAAACTTTGTCCTGAAGTTTCTCAGTATAAATGCTGAAATAAAAGTACCACAATATCATAAGTACCACAGTATCATAAGTCTGTCTATCAAACAAAAACGAAAACTGCTGGCGCATATCATATGCGTCCTCCCAGGTCGCCGAGTGCAGACTATAACTATCCCACTGGACCTTTACCTGATCTACCGTTCGACATCGTAACTTTCGAACGCGATGATCTAAAATGTGAACTGGCTCAACCGTGAGTGGACCCTCGTCTGATACCTGCAAGGAACTCATGTCAATCACGTGTGTAGGATCACTAACATAATGTCCCAAACATATACATGAAAAACATCGTGCATACATCTCAAAGAATCAGGCAAGGCTAGTCGATAGGCCACTGGCCGCTTTCTCTCCACAATCTCGAAAGGTCCCACGAACCTAGTGTTGGCAGCCAACCCATTATTTTTGATTGCCCTCAAAAGGCTGCCAACACCCCTTGCGGTATCATGACAAATCACTGTCACTTTATGCTAATCGACATTCGTCTTATCTTTACGACCATCGCAATTCAATTTCGTTTTAGTTTTCACAACTGCAAGTGTGAAAACACTTCTTTTCGTTGATTAGATTGCCRTYRTTTTTGGTTAAATGCTCGATCACTGGTTTATCATCTAATTGCTAAATGTTGTATTAAACTTATATTCTTGAGCATTATCCTACCTTGATTGCATATTTGGATGTATTTTTGTTAAACCTTGGCATAAAAAGTTATTGTTCTTGTTCTGGTCTTATGAGAATTATAATGGATTTGGTCATATGGTTTTTATCCTTGCCTTGGACTTTTACTCGATTATTATATGAAGGAATTTTGATTGTAT
>JZKD02S1816496.1:466567-477460 GCA_000966675.3 Picea glauca
CATGATGAAATAGCATTGCAAACCCTAGTTGTAAACCTTCCTTCAAGAGAAATGCCAAAAATGCCAAGAAAAGCCTTCCTTCAACAAGTGCACCTCACTCAAAAGATGAAATACCTAAGTAGGGTGCAAAAATCAGATCTCAAAAGGAGAGTGAGTTGTGTCTTATTCCAAAATGAGGATAAAACTCCTTAATATATATTGTATCATGACCTTTAATTAATTTGAGGTCATAAAAATTAGCCGACAAGGATTTAAACCAAAATCATATTGTTTTTACATTAAATTTTGTTTTAAAAACCTAAATGAGCAAAAAGTGAGATGTCAAGCCCTCTTGAGGGAGACGTTAGGCCTTTTTGGGGCCAATGTAGCATCTAGAAGCCAGACGGTAGCCCTTCTTAGGCTCTTCCAAACTGCCACACCTGCCAACAACCCTGTCCATTTTCCATATGCTCATGATGATGTTACAAGCCTCCTCATGACGTCTTGTGTCATCTAGGGCCAACTTTCCACTGCAAGTGGGTTAATCCCCCTAGGTTTAGCTCAGTCAAAGTGCCCCTGATGGAACATTCTCTTCTTCTCTAGTTAAAAACCTCTGTCAAACAATGTCATGTCTCTATCCCTGATGGGATCTCAACAACCATATGATGGGCTCTTCATCCCCATGGAGGTCCGAACTAATCATCTCCCCATGTGTGCCGGTCCACGTGGTACCTGTCCGTCAGGCATGGTCCTGTACATAAAAAACTATGCCCTCCATGGGGTCATTAGTCACAGGGATCATAGCAATGTCAATAACATTTGATCATCAATTTTATCAAACATATGCATAAAATCCCTGATATATCATTCAATAGCTCAAAGACTCTACAAAAACCTACAATTACAAGGTTGAGAAAAATGACAAGATACCCTATTGGGCTAGTATCCATAAGGAAAGGAAAGTTTCCAAGGGGTTTCATCCAAGCCATGTAAACGATGTGAAGTGGTTCAAGGGATGTCCAGACATATGGGTAGAGTGAGAGCCAGGGATGCATGATATTACCTATAGGTGCCTTTGTAGAAGGTGAGTTGTACCCTTCATGGATGCAAATTTTTCCAAGCCCCTTTTGCCTTTATTCTTTTCTTTATTTTCTTTTTCTTCTTCTTTTTATTTTTATTCAAGGGCTAGCTAGAGGACACTGCCTTGGCGTGGTGACCAGAGCTAACAATGTTACCCACAAGTACTTTCACAGCAGTGATAAGGCTGGCTCGTGATGAGACCCCCTTTCCCTTGGCCATGCAACCAAAGGTCACTGCCCTGGCATGGTAACCAGATGGTGGCAATGTCATGCTATTAGGTACCCATGAACATAATATGTTGGCTCGTGATGAGACCCCTTATCCTCTTGATTAGGTCTTATTTTTTATTTTTTTGAGTCCTTCTTGTTTCTTGCTGAGAGGCTTTTTATTGCCTTCTCGTGGATCCTTGGGTGAAGCATCTCGAGGTTTCATTTTTAGGCTTTTATCTTTTACCAGCTGCTTTTACCTTTTGGGCCTTTAGCCCCTTCTTCCCATGAGATAAGGTGCAACCCCACAAATGGGTCATCCTAATGCCCGGGAAAGGGTAAAGGGACAGATGAGTGAGAGATAGGATGGAAAAGTGATGGTATGATGGGAGAGAACGATGGCTCTTTAGAAACCCCCAAGTGGAAAACCAAAACCTATGGCTACAGGCTTTCTCAGGCACCCATTCAATCTCCCCAAGCATGGTCAAGTGGGTCAATGTAAGATCCAAGCAGTCATCAGAAATAAAAGGAATTAGATGCACACATTTAAAGGTTATAATGATCAAAAGTGACACATACCATGATACCTGGACCAATTACCTCATGGAGAAAGAGCCTTCTCCAATACAAGACCAAGCCAATGGTGATGGATGCTTCTGCTATTGACAAGATGAATCTGACAAAAGAAGAAAAGCATGGGCCCTCCAAGGCCATGCTTAGGTCAATCATGCTCTCGATACTCCATGTTTAGGACCTGTGGGCCTTGAGACATGATCTCCTTGTTATCCCTAGAAATCGAGGATAACATTTGTCTCCAACTCAAGGACATGTGCTCACCATAGAGTGCATGAGAACCTCAACATCTCTGGCATAACCTGCAGACCCGCTCAACTCGATAGGGGCATCGGTAACAAAGATGGGGTGGTATTGGCACCCCACATATATAGACATATATATATAACTGAAATAAAACAATCAATATGCAAATGTGAAAGCAACTAACATGAAATGCAAATGGTATAGTACACGAAGAATGCCTACTTACCTTCACTTACCTATGAAGTCAGGTTCCCCCACCTTGGTGGGGTTTAAGGAGGTGCCCCCTGATAGGTAATGGGCACCTTCTTCCTTCCAAAGTGGACAAGTAGTATGAGTTATCAATTGATTCCATTTCAACTTTGAAGGGTCCGAGCCATGACTGTGTACTTCCTTTTACATTAGTTGGCTCTCCTTTTTGAGTATCCCACATCCATACCATATCTCCCTCCTTATAGTTTCTAACTTTGTATTTGGTTGTTCCTTGGACAACCCTGGTGTATTGTACTGAGGGAGGTGGGTCGGCTTTTGCTGTAAAGACTTCTTGTTAGGATGGACGGATTTGTATGTCATATTCATTTTTCTTTAATATCTTCACCGTCCCAACTTCTTTGTTCTTGAATTCATCTGGGAGTTGTTGGTATTCTTCTTTCTTGGGCCATTCGATCTGATCAACGTCTTCTTCCATTGCAAAGGCATGTTTTCTGGAGAATATTTCTGAAGAGTTTGTATCATATCATTCTGCATTTTTTCATTATTTATGGGATGAACAATATTGTGCACATGGTCCCTAGTTATTGGCACATTAAGTAGATGTCCAACCATTCTATCTTTCAAGAGTAATCACAGAAAGGTGAGGTCCATCTCAAGGGAGTCGCCTATCATTGTGCCAAACTTCCTAGATAAAAACATTCCCCACACATTTGGGACATCAACCACCATAATGCCAATGTGGACTGTCTTTTATGGATACTCCTTCAGGCGTACTTCAACATTTTCAACCACCCGATGTGTGGGTATTGCTTTAGATTTGAAACCACACACATTCCTGTAAGGCCTAGTGACCTTCAAACCCAATTGTTGCATGACTTTAAGAGACATCATGTTGGCACCAACACTTGTATCTAGCATGCAATTATTGAGATCTTTTTTGTTCATTGTCAAAGTCATGAAGAAAGGAGGGTTTTCACCATATTGGACCCTGAAATGATTAGCTTGCAACACAATAGGGGGATCCATAGGTTCATCTGATACCGAAAAGAAAGTGTCAAAGTGTTCCTTGATGGATGGGATCTTGACTGCTTCTCTTAGAGGAACATTCACATGCATCTTTGATAATGCCCCTTCGAAGTCAAAATTTAGGTCAACCTTACTAGCCTTGGAAGTCTTGGGAAGAAGTATCTCCAAGGGCGGGGGCTTTGCCTGATCAGCAGTAGGTTGTTTTGAGTTCTTCCTTCTGTATACTTGAACTTCTTGTTTCTTTAGCTTTTCTCGTGATTCCTGATCTAGGTTGTTTATCACCACCATCTTTGTTGCTTTGGTTGCTTCCCTTATGGCTTCTTGATGTTCTATATCTGTGATATTTATTTGAGGGAACCTCATGAAGCAATCCATGTTGTTGACTTGTTGATGGCCAGCATTATAAGGACATTCATGCTCCCAATATACTTCACTGCACTCCAGGCACAAAGGATTTTCATCAACAACGTTTGTAGGGGCCAAGGTATTTGGAACTTCGTGCTCATTCTTTGGCTTGTAAAATTGGTTCCCTTTCTGGAATTATCCTTTGAATGGGGCCCTGGGTGCTTGGATTTGGGATTTTTCAAGTCTGACAATCCATCTCATCATTTATTCTTGATTCTTTATGATGCCATCCATGGAGGCTTGTAGCTTGTTGATATTGGTACATAGATCTGAAGTAGGCTCAGCGTTGTGTACTATTTTCTGCTTGGTGTCTATTTTCCCCCTTGAGTTAGCAAAAGGCTCAATTTTAGATGAAAGGAGGTTCCCTTCTATCTTGGTGGCGAGCTCTTGGGATTCTTGTATGGACTGGGGGTTTTTGTCTCTAAGAAGATACCCTACTTGGCCATTGAAAGATCTGGTGTGAATATGGACAAGGTAATCATCTTTCAGGTGATGTCTTTTGGGAATTCTTTGTAGAAATGTTTCGAATCTGGTGTGAAACTTTTGAATGGACTCATTTTCATACTTAGAAAGGTTATTTAGTTGAGTGAGGAGCATATTAGGGTCTTCGTTGATACTCCATCTTTTGAGAAAGGCCTCTTCAAGTCTATCCATGGTTTTGATGCTTCCATCAAGAAGGCTAAGGTACCAACGCCTTGAGGCATCATAGAGAGTAGCGGAGAACAACTTCATGACCAAATCTTCAGCATCATCACTTATGGGGTGAAGCTGAAAGAATTCCCAAAAGTTGCTCATATGCTCTTCGGCACTGATAGCATCAATACCGGTGAATTTAGGCAACCACTTCTCATACTTAGGTGGCATTTACCTAGGGTAGCTTGGTATGGCTGACATGTCTAATGGCCTGAAAAGGGTAGATGACCATTGTCTTTGATTGTTGGCTGGGTTCGTTGTAGTGTTCTGATAGGTAGACATGATTCTTAAAGGAAGGCTCTTCCCGAAAAGTGATTTGACAACAGGATAGTTGAAGGGAGGTTTCCTTCTGAAAGATAAAGGAGGATTATTGAATCTCCTTTTAGTTTGTGGAGTCTCCACATAGTTTACTTGAAACTACCAAAGAAAAGGAGAAAAAACACCCTAGTGGACTCGCGAAGTAAGCTTGTAAGAAAAGGTCTCTCAGACAAGGCTTACCGAAAAGATTTATCATTTGAGGAGAATTGAATCAGTGTTCCTTGACAACGATGCCAAAATGTTATCGCACAGTTTGTAGCTAGGTCAAATGGATAGAAGATAGAGGCCAAACTGAAGTAACAAGAACCTACCCAACCTAATGTCACCACAATGGGGAGGTTCTTTCTATTTAGAGAGGTTAGGCCCAGGGGAGACGTCCCCGGTAACCTGGGGTTTTGAAGAGGCCAAGGTATAAAGGTCAAAGTAAAAGTCCCTCCTCACAGGTTACCACCAAGATGAGATAGTCCGGCTAAACAACCAATAATGAAGTGTAGCCCCAAATGAGAACACCTGCCCGGTACAAGAGAATAGAAAAAAAATATATGCACGCTATAATTCAATGGGTTAGTACTTCATATAACTATCTGATATCAATATATTAACAATTACAACAATAGATATTGACGAGATCAATGTTGATTAATATAGCAATGGAACAGTATCAATTCATCAATAAATATCGAGATGATGTAGCAAACAATGTATCCAATCAATCCCTTACTCAATAAATTCTTTAAAACACCATCTAATTGCTTATCAATAGAAAATACTGAGTCAAGATGGAATAACCAAGGATGACGTCAACCTTATTAGGGTTAGTAGTTAGTTAGGGTTTCAAATTATAAAAGTTTTAAGAGTTGTTTGACCACTATCACTTCAACATTAGGGACCTAAGATCAATGCCTAAGGGTAAATGGAGTCAATTTAAGAGAGTGCACAAAGGTTGAAGGGAATAGGCTAAGGAATAGAGGGAAGGGTTGTGAAGTTTTGCAATGACAGGGCCCCAAAATCAAAACCCTAGGAGAAAGAGGCTCACTCTAGTGTTGCTTAAGCAAGGCCTCGTGCTCTTTCCTCCTTCCTTAGGTTAAACTTGGTAAAATGGCTAGCATAAAAGATAAATCAAGACAAGAGAGTGAGGTGAGGGAGAGTGTTGCAATGGCAAGGTCCTATCACCAAACCCTAGGAGCAAGATGACCCTATGTGTAGATACCCTAGTCCTGGGACGTCTCCTCCTTCTTGACATTAAAAGGAATGGTTAGCACACAGGAAGAAGTAAAAAGAGTGTAGCAATGGCTAGCCTCTTCCTTCCTTCTTCAATGGCTGAGAATTTCTCTTTTAGGGGACATGAGACAACAACCTACTTGTGTGTTTTTCCCCTGGGGTTTTAAAATCAACAAAATTTATAATAAATGAAAGAATATAAGACTACAACCATTCAAGTAAGAAGTTTTGCAAAAAAAACACTTACATATCGTGATGAAATAACATTGCAAACCCTAGTTGTAAACCTTCCTTCAAGAGAAATGCCAAAAATGCCAAAAAAACCCTTCCTTCAACAAGTGTGCCTCACTCAAAAGATGAAATATCCAAGTAGGGTGCAAAAATCAGATCTCACTAGGAGAGCGAGTTCTGTCTTATTCCAAAATGAGGATAAAACTCCTCAATATATATTGTATAATGACCTTTAATTAATTTTAGGTCATAAAAACTAGCCGACAAGGCTTTAAACCAAAATCATATTGTTTTTACATTAAATGTTCTTTTAAAACCCTAAATGAGCAAAAAGTGAGACGTCAAGCCCTCCCGAGGGAGATGTTAGGCCTTTTTTGGCCTAGTGAAACATCCAGAAGATAGACATTAGCCCTTATTGGGCTCTTCCAAACTGCCACACGTGCCAACAACCCTGTCCATCTACCATATGCTCATGATGACATCACAAGCCTCCTGGTGACATTCTGGGTCATCTCGGGCCAACGTTCCACTGCAAGTAGGTCAATCCCCCTAGGTCTGGCTCAACCAAAGTGCCCCTGATGGAACGTTCTCTTCTTCTCTAGTGCAAGACCTTGGTTAAACACTGTCGTGTCTCCACCCCTGATGGGGTCTTAGCAACCATCTGATGGGATCTTTAGCCCCATGGAGGTCTAAACTAATCATCTCCCCATGTGTACCGGCCCACATGGTACCTGTCTATTGGGCATGGTCGTGCACATCAAAAACTACGCCCTCCATGGGCTCATTAGTCATAGGGATCATAGCAATGTCAATCACATTTGATCATAAATTTTATCAAACATATGCATAAAAGCCCTGATATATCATTCAATAGCTAAAGACTCTACAAAAACCTACAATATAAGGTTGAGAAAAAGGACAAGATACCCTATTGGGCTAGTATCCATAAGGAAATGAAAGTTTCCAAGGGGTTTCATCCAATCCATGTAAACGAGGTGAAGTGGTTCAAGGGATGTCCAGACATATGGGTAGAGTGAGAGCCAGGGATGCATGATATTACCTGTGGATACCTTTGCAGAAGGCAAGTTGTACCCATCATGGCTGCATATTTTTCCAAGCCCCTTTTGCCTTTATTCTTTTCTTTATTTTCTTTTTCTTCTTCTTTTTTTATATTCAAGGGCTAACCAGAGGACACTGCGTTGGCGTGGTGACTAGAACTGACAGTGTTACCCACAAGTACTTTCACAATGGTGATGAGGCTGGCTCGTGATGAGACCCCCTTTCCCTTGGCCACACAACCAAAGGTCACTGCCCTAGCGTGGTAACCAGATGGTGGAAATGTCATGCTGTTAGGTACCCATTAACATAATAGGTTGGCTTGTGATGAGACCCCCTATCCTCTTGATTAGGTCTTGTTTGTTATTTTTTCGGGTCCCTCTTGTTTCTTGCTGAGAGGATTTTTATTTCCTTCTCGGGGATCCCTGGGCGAAGTATCTCGAGGTTTCATTTTTAGGCTTTTATCTTTTACCAGTTGCTTTTACCTTTTGGTCCTTTAACCCCTTCTTCCCACGAGATAAGGTGCAACCCCACAAACAGATCATCCTAATGCTCAGACAAGGGGTATGGGACATATGAGCGGGAGACAAGATGGAAAAGTGATGGTATGATGGGAGCGGATGATGGCTCTTTAGAAACCCCATAGTGGAAAACCATAACCTATGGGTACAGGCTTGCTAGGGCACCCAGTCAATCTTCCCAAGCATGGTCAAGCGGGTCAATGTAAGATCCAAGCAGNTCGAGGTTTCATTTTTTAGGCTTTTATCTTTTACCAGCTGCTTTTACCTTCTGGGCCTTTAGCCCCTTCTTCCCACGAGATAAGGTGCAACCCCACTAATAGATCATCCTAATGCGTGGACAAGGGGAATGGGACAGATGAGCGGGAGACAATATGGAAAAACTGATGGTATGATGGGAGCGGACGATGGCTCTTTAGAAACCCCCCAGTGGCAAACCAAAACCTATGGGTACAGGCTTGCTAGGGCACCCAGTCAATCTTCCCAAGCATGGTCAAGCGGGTCAATGTAAGATCCAAGCAGTTGTCAGAAATAAAAGGAATTAGATGCATACATTTAAAGGTTATAATGATCAAAAGTGACACATACCATGATACCTGGACTAATTACCTCATAGAGGAAGAGCCTTCTTCGATACAAGACCAAGTCAATGGTGATGGATGCTCCTGCTGCTCACAAGATGAATCTAATGAAAGAAGAAAACCATGGGCCCTCCAGAGCTATGCTCAGGTCAATCCTTCTCTCGGTACTCCATGTCTAGGACCTGTGGGCCACGAGACATGATCTCCTATTTATCCTTAGAAATCGGGGATAACAGGCCTCATTCAATCAGGGCTTACTGAACATGAGGAACAAAGTTTGCATATAGTTGTGATGTATCATGGCGAGCGATTCATGCTGCTCAAAACCAATGATACATGCTACATGATCACATATTGACCTATGCAGGCCTGATTCAATGAGGGCTTACTAAACATGGGGAACAAAGCTTGCCTATAGCAAAGCTCACAACTTCTTACAAATGGGACCAAAAAAATTAGACCAAAAAACTTTTTGGAGTGTCTACTCGGGTGTCGAGTTCAACCGAATATGCACCCCTCAAATTACAACAATTCATTTCTTATGTATTTGTTGATGAATGAAAATGCAGTTTTTACTGCTCAATAATGCGGAAATGTTGTCCATAAAATGGATTCTTTCTCTTTAATAATGGAAGAGGCAATAATTTTGTCTTGACATTGTTCATAAAATGGATTTTTGCTCTTCAATAATGGAAGAGGCAATACTTTTGTCTTGTGTCCCTCGATCTTCTGTCTTGCAAACTATTTGATCGATCTTCTGTCTTGCAAACTATTTGCTCCACGACGACTCTTCTTCATTGGAATCTACTTCTTAGGAAATAATTTTGTCTTGTAGCCCTCGATCTTCTATCTTGGAAACTACTATTTGCTCCATGATGACTCTTTCGATTTCCTTTCTTGTAGACTATTTGCTTGCTCCATGAAGACTCTTCTTCATGGACTTTCTTCATCAATTTATTGGTCACCATGTCTAATATCTTTTTTCTCTTGAATTTACCTTCGTCTTGGATTAATATCTTCTTAACTAGAGATGATCTTACTTAATGACAAATCCTTTCTAGCCTTTTTTTTATTATATGACCTATTTTAAAAAATTAAACTAATTCAAATAAAACACTTTATTTTTTTTTTATTTCTTTACGATCGCTGAAACTTAAAATAAAACTCACGTTCTCTTCTTTGGCTTTACACATCCGTGGAGCATTTTAAAGCTTATAATAAAGTTATAATAAGTACTTATTTTTATCCCACGGCTCAGCTTCTCCACAGCAACAATTGCAGGGTCTTTCACACAGGTTACTATAATCTTTGGCTGCGAGTCTCCATAGGTGTTTACCCCTCCTAAACTCGGTCTCCACAGGCGTCGAATAGAACCTCCGTCGATTCTTGCACGCGGTCCTCCTTGCTTTCATACAGTCTCGACTCAGCTCTACTGCTTCCATACATGTGGACGGCTCGACTCTACTGCAGGCTTGACTAATATTTGATCTCATTGTGAGAGAATTGCTTTCTGAAAACAAATCTGCAGCCATAGAAAAATGAATTGATAGAACAAAGAAAACAGAAAATGAATTTACCAAGAACCGCAGAACAGAATAGCACAAAACACCACACCGGATCTCATTATTGAATTGATATATAAAGGAATTACATGCATGGAAATGCTTCGTAAATAACGAAGCGACTAACAACTCACTCAGTGATGAAAACAAGAAACCAACTGATTGATAGTTAACTAATCTAATCAAAGGAGAGATTTTCTCAATCAAAGGAGCAAATCGTAGATCAAATCGCTCAAATTATTCGTCTAACACACCCCCTTAAGTTGGAGCACGGAAATCATTTAACCTAACAACACTCAGCTTAGATCTGAGTGATACAAATGTTTATGTTCCCAAAGGCTTTGTGAAGATATCATCTTGTTGATCTGCTGATTTACAAAATTTTACAGTGATTACATCTTCATTTACCAATTCTCGAATAAAATGATAACGGATATCAATGTGCTTTCTCTTTTTATTGAAGACTTCATTCTTGGACAATGTAATTGCAGAACTGTTGTCACAATATATTGGATTTGGCTCCAATTTCTTTGGTGATAAGTCACTCATTAACCTTCTTAGCCAAACAACTTGACATGCTGCGGAAGTTGCTGCAACATATTCGGCCTATGCGGAAGACAATGTAACAACTGGCTGTTTTCTTGATGCCCAAGAAATCAGACTTGATTCATATTTGAATGCATAACCGAAAGTGCTTTTCCTGTCATCAATGCTTCCATCAAAATCACTATCAGTAAAAGCAACTAAAAAAAATTTGGATTCTGAAGGATACCATAAACCATAATCAACTGTTCCAGCCACATACCGCAAAATTCTCTTACCAGTTTGCCAATGAGAGTCCTTGGGTGACTCCATGAATCTAGAGATAAGACATACAACAAACATTATGTCTGGTCTAGTGGCGGTGAGGTACATAAGACTGCCCACTAGCCTTTTATACAGAGTTTGATCAATGGACTTTCCTTGATCATTTTTGCTTAGCTTGGTG
>JZKD02S1816496.1:477470-509203 GCA_000966675.3 Picea glauca
AAAAATGTATGGATATATGTAGATCCATATAAGAAACAGAGTATGTCCAACATAGGCTACATGGTTGACAAATGGTTGTTCATTTTCATGAAGTCACCAATACTTGCTCATTTTCAATTATTCTTTACATTGACCAAGAATAATGTATGCACATAATTCATTTTCATGAATATTAAAGTGATATATATATATTCAATTAGTAAAACATCTTTTACTAGAGGAACTTGAACTCTCTCTATGCATGAGACAAATCTACTATATTTCTCTCTCTATATATATGTGTGTGCCACATGCCAGCTCTATGTTGAGAATAAAAGGAATTACACAATTTTCTTAGACTGAGAACTATTTGTATGTGTGTGTGTGTGTGTGTGTGAACTCTATGTTGAGCATAAAATAATTACACATTTCCCTTAGAATAAAAAATACACCATGGAAATGTTTTAACCACTAGTGTAGATAAATCTTAACTCCAATCTACTGTACATAAATTTTAACCACTAGTGTAGATAAATCTTAACTCCAATCTTAAGTGCAAACAATTCAATATTTTTCAATTTAAAAAAAGTTTTCACCTAAAGGAGCTTGATCCCTCTTTGCACATCTGAAGTTTTAACCATAAGAAATCTCTCTCTCTCTCTCTCTCTCTCTCTCTCTCTCTCTCTCTCTCTCCATATGTTAAGAACTTAAGGAATTAAACATATCCTTTGACATGATTTAGAAAGCACTTATTGGTAGAGTAAGAAATGTTTTCATTTGAATTACTTTATATATATATATATATTACTTATGGTGCACATTGAAATAATTTTTATCTTTTAATGTCGCATCTCAACTCCATGTTAAGGATTTAATAAATTACACATCTCCCTCATACTAAATGTAGAAAGAACCTCCCTAGATGGGGTGCCAATTGTCCACCATGCAAACAATGAGACATAGGTGGTATTTGAGGTTGTCTCTTCACCCCAACATCCCCCATGCACCTAGATTAATGGCTCCATTGCAACAACTCACTCAACTGCACAATAAGGTAATGGCAGGTATGGGAGGAATGAATATTACACAATGCAAAGTGATGAGGGTTCTTATGGTGGAAAAGGGTATTGATTTCTTGGTATGCGTGGAAATCACAATTATGATGGATCTTGGTAGGGTAAGGATTATGGAGGAGAGGCATTCAAATTACAATATTCATAGTCTTTGTTGTGTTCCTGATCTCTAGTTGATGTATTTTACAGACATGTGCTCTTTGACCCTACTTGGTTTAGGTTTAATTCCCTTTCATCACCTCCATATCCCATGTCTCTTCATGGTAGCAGCTCTGAGCACTTCCCAAATTATCAAATGTGCACAACAAAGGATGTTGTTCAAGCAACAAATTTCTACCACCAATTCATCTCATAAGAGGATCGTGACATCATGCTTGCATTGGAGGAAGAAGTTAAGATAGTCGAGGCCTATAAGGAAGACAAGGAAGTGGAAGAACAGGTGGGAGGTATTATTCTTGACCTTGGCTATACTACAATGAAGAATTCTACATTTTTTAGAACTCTAGATCTCTACTGGAATACAAAGACTATGGTAGCTTTGGGCATGATTCCTAAGGATCAGCACTTCAAACAACTCAAACATTGGATGGAGTCTCTTGAGGAGAAGAATGATCCACTAATAAATATGATTCAATGGCTCAACAAATTCCATGGTGGATCCTTCTACTACCCTACTAGAGGTCGATTGCATACTCATTCTTCTCTAGCTATGGATTCCATGAACAACTCTAGGTTGCAGGCTCCCGAGATGCCCCCTTTTAATTATTAATTTAAATTCATAATTCTATGGTCAATGTAATACCCCTGTTTCCCCAAACTTGTAATTAATCGTTAATTATGATTACCATGCTAAGGCATGTGAACGATGCAAATGTATTATTGTTTAGATTTCCAATGAATGAATGTGGGGGTGAAGCCTTGAAGTACTGGTCATGATATCACTAGAGGAAAGAGTGAGGAAAACTATGGAGAAGGTTCATTATGTGTGTGACCCCAAATTTCCCCTTGTTGGGATTAACCAAAGAGAAATAAATTAATGAAGGAAAGGACCAGTGGTTGAACCATCAACCACCCCATGAATGGAAGCATGGTCTGACTGAAGAATGTCAGCCTGAAGTACCATAGGGCCTAGCAGACCTGAGTTTCCTTCTAACAGAAGGAACATGATAGAAAAAGTAAGAACCGTCCCAAGAAGGGTGTGCGTGCAAGGGGATAGACCCAAGCATAAAGTTGAGAGGAAGGGGACATGTGAGAGGCTCTGCATAGATTAGGAGAGACACCAAGAAATAATGCATGGATGGAGGGGAACGTACGACCTAGATATGCCAAAGAAAAGAGGAAGGATGAGAGCTTGAGACTGGGGAAGCATATGATAAACCTCGTAGGTATGTTGCGACAGAGAGAAGGTCTCTTAGAAATGGAATAGTTCCCTAGTGATATCATGGCTTGGCACGGGGGTGGCTAGAGCACTAAGAATGAATTCCTTTGAGCCTATGGTTGGGTGGAAAGGTGAACACCCACAATTGGTTAGTTGGTTGCAACCTATAATAGAAAATTACTCTCTTACCCTCTGTAATTGAACTATAATTGTATAATAAAGTTGGATATCCTGTGAATGTTCATAGATGTGCATGTTGGATTGTTGGTTAGACTGTGTCCCTTTTATTTATGCTTGATTGTGTATTTAGGAAGTAAGAAATTATATGGTTCGAACATGGTTGTAATCACAAATGCTTGAGCCCTGTGGTAGCTTAAGTTAGAGCAATGGAACTGTGAGGTTTCCAACCTTGGACACAGTTTCACGTATGCACATCTACACTTCTAGTTATTTTTAATCTCTTGGAAAAAGGAGTCTATTAAGCTCAGGAGAGGTAGTGCATGTTTTCATAGAGTCTCTGTGAGGTGGGAAGAGACCGATAATCTCTTAAGTTCCATAGTTTGGGTGAAAAATCACAAGGGGTGTGCAAGAGATTCTTCTAAGCCTTGAACTTAGGAGAAAGAGCACCAAGTACATGCCCGTGCCTAATTCCTTTATAAATGATGAAGCTCAGGAACGATAGCGAGGTTTGTATCGAAAGGGAATATCCTTTCATTTGGGAGATGAGTGGATGGGATCCATTAAGGAGAATCTAATGTCTGTCATGACTGTTAGATTTGGAGAAAGAGCACAGGCGTTAACTCCTCGACCTCCTTAGTATTCACATGTTTGGGGAGTTTTAGTATTTGTCAAAAGGGAAATGGATCCTTCGAAGTCCCAAAGCCCAAATATAATATGGGATGTAGGTTTGAGAATGCCCGAAAAATATCCCAACCGTTGGCTCTACGAGGTAGTCAGTGTGGCGTTGAGTGCTTCGGGAGGACAAGGGTATTGCAACGTGGTAAGATGGAGTCTTCAAGGTTTGAAGACTCTCAAAGTCGCAAATGATAGAGTAAATCTATGTCTTTAATAGATAGGGGATGCATTTCATTAGATCCGATAGTCTGAAAACTTAGTACTCTAGGAGGAGGATAGAAAATACATGCCTAAACTCCCAAAATCCGAAGGCACTAATTAATGAGAGCCATCGATTTGCAGGAGCTTTAGGGTCTTTTGTGTCCGTATGATCTGGATGGCGGTCATTCCAATTCTAACCAACTACGAGAGTCACAAGGATTTTTCACCGCAAAACTCTCGAAGGTTGAATTCACGAAGTCACGAGAGTCGTGGAAATGTGGGTCCATGTGGCTAGAAAATGATCGTTAGATCTAGGCTATGGTAAGATCGATGTTGACTAACTCCAGGAGAAATGGGGAGTTTTCATAGTGAAAATCTCGAACATTGAATATTTGAAGTAGCAAGAGTCATAGATTAAGGGGTCTACGTGGACAAATCTTGATTGTGATATCAGAGGAACATTAGAAGGATGGATTAGGGGTGAACGTGGCTTGTTGACCGTGGACCCACAATTTATGTGCCACGTGTCACTTGGATACAAATTTTTTGCATACCCCTGGGCCCATTAGAACATGACACGTGTCAGACCCTAATGAGGGCACGCGTCACCCCTGATCCTCACCACGTGTCAACCTATGATACGTGCCTTCTTGGCCAAAGTAGTTGGTTATGTAACCGATACTTTGGGAGTCTGGGACTTCAAGACTCTAAAGGATTTGGGGTGTAGCATCACGAAGAGACCAAGAAGCATGAATGCTGGAGCTACATGGTAAGCTTATGGGACTTCATAAAGATTGAGAGGCTGGAGTGTTAGAATTAGGTCCATGAAAGTGTTGGACCCACATGTACCTGTCCCTCCCATATATCGCATTACAACGTGTAGGTGGGGACCCTCGGGAGTCCGAAACTTCAGGACTTCGAAGGTTTGGAGTGTGGTGTCAAAGGTAAGTGAAAGGGGCCAAAGGAACGATCTACATGGAATCATTTCAGAACTATGGGAGTTCGAGACTCTGGAGGATATGCCTACAAAACGAAAAAGAGGTGTTCAACACCAAAGTGTCAAACGTCAAAGTTTCCCCTCGCTTAAGTGATTAATTGCAAACAAGCACCACTATTGGATCATATGGTGTATGGAATTTCCACCATGGATGTAGGAACTTGGAGATTACATGTGTGAGGAGGATCCATGTGGGCGCCACGCGGCCTTTGGCCAATGAGGTTCATATAACTTTGGAAGGGTATAACTTTCAATCTGGAGCTCGGATTGGAGCATTGCGATAATAGCTGGAAAGATATTAATGAGAAGAAGAGGATGAAGACCTCATATAGAGGATCTAGGATGCTTAAAGAAAGATAAAATTTTGATGCCCCATCCTTTAGAAAGCTTTATAAGGGACTAGGTGTGTTACAAATTGGTATTAGAGCATGGTAACAACACTTGGCCTTCTTGGGCTCATGCACGAGTCGTATGGAAATATAATTGGAGGACCTTAGGGGTTAACACCCTATCTTATCACATTCCTAAGAGGTTCATTCACACCTCTACCAAAGATATGAGTGAAACCTATTACTGTGGATAGATGTTTTGGAAATCTTCATTGTGTGTTGCTAGCGTTTCCAAATGAAGCAGTTGACTTCACCTTGAAATGGTACATGTTGTTATATAGTGATGATATTTGATTCCCAAAGCTAAGATGAGCCTGTTGAGAATATTACTACCAAACATAAATTTTCTACATAAGTTTCGTGAGTAAAAGGAGGCAGATTAAAATTCACTTGGTATTTTACCCAACGACATTGAATCATGCTAGTCTGTGGCGGAGGAAGCCTACCATTTATTTTTGGATGACCAATGGATCAGATTGACATCCAATGGTGGATGGTAGCCATCTAGATATGTCTTGGTATACTCAGATAGATATAAGAGCAAGTTTAGGGAGATATTCCATTATGGTTGTGAGACTATTCATATGAATGATTGTAATCTGTGACTAAAGAACCCTGATACTTCGACTAAAATAGAAATGTGAATGTGAGAGGTGACATAAACCCGTCATGAAGCTACATGAGCCTAACAAGGGACATGAACTAAGTTGTTATGTTATAGTGTAACACTGTCTACATGCCAGGGCAGGAAAAGTCTCTTGCAATTAATACAACTGATTATGTAAGGATTAATATCCTCATGGATAATTCTTTCATGGTTGAGGAATTCTGGTAAGGACAAGTAGGATCCTTAGTAGTTACAATTACTGCGTTATTAAAAAATTAAAATGTGAGTATATAAATCCTCATGACCAGAGGCCTGATAAAAATGTGTAGGGTCGGTTTACTTGACCTATAATGGTTGCATGAATGTAACATGCAAATAGACTCAATTAAACCTATGGTTGGTTTTAGTGTAAGACTTGTTGTTTGTTTGCATTAGTCAATAATGACCCGAGACATTAGGGTAGTAAAAAAATTAATGAAATATAGATATATGAATGAGGTAAAAAGGTGCAATATATGCACCTACATATGCACAAAAATGTGTGTACATGCCTAAAAGAATAATATGAATACAAGATCTCAACTGAGGGGGGAAGCTCAGTGTTGAGTGTCTCTATGAGGCTTATCATAAGGATTATTGGAAGATACTAGGGAGAAGGATCTAGAAGTCTAATATGTCCATGTGTGTGAATGACATGGAAAAAGGTGCAAGCAATGAGCTTGCATGATGAATGTTTGGGATGTGTGTGTATATGCTTGAGTTCATGGATTTAATGCATTGTGAAGCTTCTTGATATGAAGCTGGATATTAATACTAGTTAGGTATGAGTGATATTAAATGTGAAAGTAATGCACATGTATGATATAAGAATACATGTATACTAAAGACATGATGTGACTTCCTGGATGAGTAAAATGTAAGGTAATAATTTCACTTGCCAATATTGAATGAATACCATGGAAGCATAGTGGACTCTATTCTGAAGAGTCATGAACGCTTGATTTTTTAAAGATATCTTGAGGCAAATGTGTTCCATTTCCTCAATAAGGGATAGTATAAATAAATGAAAGAGTAAATGAGAAAGGATGCTTTGTTGTCATGATAAGGTGCAAATGATTATGCCTTTGACAATTGCATGCGAATGATTGTGAACATTCATGAGTTGACTGATTTTAATGTAGATGTATGTGGGTTGTGAAATATACCTAAGGAAGATACACACAAGCTTATGATTATGCATATGATTAAGTATGTCATGGATGTAAGTTAACAAAACAAGGAATATGTGTAGATACATAATCTGGACGCATAACAAATATGCATGTTTATATTCCCTATGGAATATTTTGTAGAGAGCTGAAGCTAACTCAAGGTTGAGGCTATAAAAAATAGTGAAGGATATGCAATAAGGTAGTTGCATGTTGAAGAAGTTTCCCATGGAGGAACTGTGTGAATATTATGTCAGGAGAACAAAGTCACAACCTTAATGACTACTTAGAATTGAGCAGCGAGCTACAACCCTATATATATATATATATATATATATATATATATATATATATATATATAGAAGAATTTAATAATGTTATCTTTATAAAAACAAAACATATTTCTTACTAGAAATAATCAACTTCTTGGCTTGGTTGGTGTTAGCACTCTGTAATTTCTCAGGTTGAAGAAGAAATGGGTAGGGGTAACTACAAAACCACTTTGGAGTCAAGAATCTAGCCCTCCAAGACTCAGAGAGGGATCTCTCTGTATGATTTATCTTTGTTTGGATTGGATGTTAGGCTAGTTATAAGAGTACATGGTTTGGTTTTTATATTATTGGTAGGAACGAGAAGGGAAGGCCATTGGGAAATGGAGTCAAAGAAGCTTGATCCAATCAAGACAGGTTCTACAGAAAACATAACAGGGTAGGATAAGCACCTATGCTGGATTATTAAGATTTATGAGTGATTTGAAAAGAAAGGTGAGTGGATTGGATTATACCAGAGAAGTTAAGAATTATGGAAATAACCCTCAAGTAGAAAACATTGTGATTATCCAAAGCCAGAAACATAGTGCACATCAAAGAAAATTTTGTCCTTCAGTCTTCAATTGAATAATTCAGATTGGAAACATAAAAAATTGTAAAAGAGAAGAGATAAACATAAAAAAAGGTAGAATGCACTTCAACAACATAAATGACACAAGAATCATGTCAATGTCTCAATTGTATTACTGAAGTTTTGAAAAAAGGAGGCTCTATGAGCTCTTTACAAAATTAGTTTCATCCTTCTAACAGGTCCCAACTGATCGAACCTTTTACATTTGAATTATAAAAATATATAGAACAGTTATACCCCAGGATCAGGAGGTTGAATTCAACAACCTGGCCAAAAATAGAAACAAATCCCTCAAAGTTCTGAACTGTCTGCCATGGAAAAAGGGTTGGACTACTAAAAATAGGGGTCAACTTAGACACTCATATCTCCCAAAATATAATAGATATACGAAAACTGAAAGAGGTTAATGTATATGAGTATGTTATGAGAAAAAACCTCTTTTTATGTCTCCAAATACATTTCCATCTCTCAAAAAAAGCTACCATAAAAACATGACAAAATCAGGAAACATGAAATTTTGAAAAATGGTGCTTAGAGATGGCTTCGATTCTACCAATTCCTGATGATCGTGTAAACAATGAGAGAGGTTATTGTTCTTCCACCCATTATGGACAAAAAATTCTCTCTTGTTTTTGAAATTCCTTATGGTTTTCCTGGAAACGCTCTGAGAAGACAGGTGGTAAAACTGTGCAAAAAATGGTTGTTTGATTTTTGGGGAAGGTGCTATCCTTGACTCCCCTTGGGGTGGAAAGTGGTATTCGCGGGGAGGGGGGGGGTACGGTAAGACCTGGTTGTGACAAGTGTCCAGGCCAAAACCACTTTTCAATTTTGGATGTAGTTTCCAACATTTTTCTTCGGTGTGGCCATAAATTTTACAATGGTTGTTTGGATATTTTTACTGATGTGCAGTGGTTGTTGTCTTATTATATTTTCCCCCTTTCCACTTCTTCTTCCACTCCTTAGAATCTTCCTTGTGCTCTTTCTTATTTGAACCACTTCACTACCACTTCTTTTTGACTATGTTTTCGAGATATTGTGCCTGTACACAGGCCTCATCCATTGTCCTTGGATTGAAGAGCATCACCTACTTTTGTAGATGAATATGTAAACCCACTAGATACTTTATGAGTACATATGGGTTCTTGAGAGAGATACCTACCATGATGGCCATCTTTTTGAACTTAGTGGTGAACTCATGTACACTCTTCCCTTGCCTCTTCCTGAGATAGTGCTATAGATACATTGTTCCTCTACATACCCGATAGGGTAGAATTGGGACTTGATGAGGGTTTTAAATTCCTCCCACATAGTTACTTGAGGATCACCCTCCAAATAAAGTGTTTCTCCATGGATTTCCCACCAGGTTAGAGCATGGCCCTCTAAATTCAATATAGAAAATGAAATTTTCTTCTCTTCATCTATATGGTGAATACTAAAACAAACTTCTAGTTGTTGTAACCAATTATTTAGTTTTAATTAATTGATTTCACCTTCGTATGGATTTATTTCCACTTTAAATTTCATCTTAAATAATAATTGTGAAGGGTTGATGATACTCGAACTCAACTTCTCTTTTTCAAATTACTTCCATGACTCCTTTCTTGAGTCTTCTTGATCTCTTGATTTCCTGTCTAATTCAATATCTGAGTTAGAGACTCCATCATCTCTTAATGGTCTTAGATTTCTTGTTATATCCTCTATGAGGAGGTGCATATTGTGACTGATGTCGATGACTTGCACTTCCAACCTCTCAAATATCTCTTCTGCTAGATCTCAAGGGTTATTATGAACATACTCATCTACCATGGCTAGGGTTTATGTGACTTTTATTTAATTCGATTCCTAGATTCTAAAACTCCCCACAAATACCCAAAAGAAAAACCTTATTTGATACCAATATGATATGTAAAATATCGTGGATATTCCACTGGAACAATTCCTCACAATAGTTTTGATAAATAAAATTGAAATCTACACTATGAAGGTTAAATTACTTTAGATTCCAAAATATTTAGTTATTGAATTTTTACCTATGCATGAAATAGACAAAATATGGAAAATGGAGAAAACAAAAAGTACAATCAAACACCATCCACAAGATAACACAAATATTTTCTTTATGAAACCTTATGAGAGAAAACCCAACTAGAAGGTGAGGCTGCTCTACTCTCTTTTTTCTCATATGGAATAATGCAAGTAGAAAGGAGAAGAAATTCTCTATGGAGTTACCAGATACTTGTGGCCTATTAGGATGGTAAAAAACATTAACCCCCTCTATTATTCTCTCTAATTTCCCACTCCCATTTTTTCTTCCTTGCTATGGAATAAAATACAATAACATAGAATGTAACTCATTGTCCTCCTAGTGGTCCGATATTTAACATAGCCTCACAGCCATCTAGGGGCAGGTTTTTTATTTCTTCAAACCTCAATTGTGGTATGGTTTTTAAACTTCTAGAATATTTTTTAAACTCTTCACATGGTTAGCCCCATATGTATGAGTAATGGAGGTTGACATGGAATCCTCGTGTACCATGGTCATCAAAACGATAGGTCAACTTGCGGGAGGCATACCTTTTGGATACAAACTCTGATTGATGCATGGTCTACACTATTTGGTACAGACCTCCTGACCTCAGGCCAAGATCCACGTAGGATATTCTCTAAACCTCGATAAGGGTTAATTAAACTCCTTGCCTAAGTCCGCAAAGGATTTTGGGTCTCGCAAGTTGGGCCGCTTCAAATATTATTCCCTGGCCCTTGGTAACCAAAACGTGAAATGAAATGGGCTAAGGTGTAAGCCCCTGTCTTCAGCCCACTTTTCTATAGGACCACAACCAAGACTTATGCAAGCACCTTTTGCAACTCGCGACTTCGCGAGTTGGAGCACCAACTTCTCGTGCCCTCCCCTTGAGAATCCCTGAAATGTGGCCCGTCAATGAAGGTTGACTCTACCGAAAGTGATTAGAATGCAACACCTGTCACTTCTGCTTTACTTTGCTTACGAGGTGAGTTATTGCCACCTGTCCACACAGATTTTCCGGCTTTCAGGACTCAAGCGGGTAACCAAAAACCGTTCCTCTTCCTCTATGGATCCCCGAATCCGAAATCATACCTTCAGTGAGATCAACGGATTTGTGCCTCCCTCGATCCAATGGTCCTGGCTGTATCGATATTTCACCACTCAAAAATATACAACACTTGACCCAAACTATTGGTCACTCGATTCCCCTAATTCTGATATTCGAATTCACATACGAGATCAACGGTCCTTGTTGATCCAGATCTGATGGTCACTACTCCTCTTGAGCTTATGGGTGTTGAAAAGGCACTCAGTTATAATATCTTCACTGTTCTAAGAGATATAACAGTTCACGGGATCTCGCCACTTCTTCCTGAAGAGATTAAACCGTTCGATTCAACTTCTCAAGGACTTCTAGCAAAATGACTTGGCGTCCTTCATCCAGAACTTAACTCTTGTGAGCCAATCCAACCTCCATCTCCCTTTGGAACAATTGAGAGGTTCTAACCCTCTTGAGCTTCCACTTGCAACCTCAAGGCCTCCAAAAGAGTCCCTGAATGCATTCCTTGCGGACCCTCCACTGCACTCTTTGCAGGAGTTCTCAGAAAGAGAAACAACTGAGACTCATTCACCCCTTATCTATAATTCAAACATTCAACATAGAATTACAGAGCATAGACACACACATTGGCATTGAAATAGAATGCACACAGAGAATGCAAACAAGCCTGAAACATACCATTTAACAGGTGGTTCCAACAACCATAAAAAACACATAGATTTGAATCAAAACTTTCTTCTATTAAATCCAGTTCTCCTGTACATGGCCAATAGCAACTAAAATGCATAAAATTCTTTGTCCTCCTATATTCCTCTCTACAACTCTACAGCTTATGAATTATGAATTATGTTTTTTTGATACAATTGTTGAGGGTGTCTATCATTCATTTTCCCTCCTACCTCCTACACTCCTAAAATTGTCTAATCTATTAAATTAAATCTACCTACTTGCATTCATTACGCATAAATGCCTCTAGCTTCGATAGATGAGAGCAACACTCAAGATCTGTTTACAATATCCAAAACACAAAAGTAAGTACACTTCCCTAGCTATTACATTAATGTCCATTCATTAATCTTCAAAACACTTCAAAATGTGCGCTAGTGCTTTTCTAGCTATCTCCTTTGGTTAGGTGTGTGTCTTTGGATTTATACAATGCTCCTGCATCATACTCCCTCGCTTGAAAATTTTCATGAACTCCTTTTCATGAGTTCCTTCACTGTTCATCCATGCTTTTGAATTATTGTTTCATCCTCCCAATTGACATATTCAACTGGATGTCCTTTCCATTTGAAAAAGTATTCAAAATACTCTTTTCTCCTTGTCTTTTTGCTAATCCTCTTGTCAATTATGCTTTCCATCTGTGGCTTTTCATCTACAGGCATTTGTTTTGTCCATTGAATCTTTTCATATTTATCTTTTTCTCCTTCTTCAGCTCTGTAAGGGTACAAATCCGCGATATTGAATATCGATGAGATTCCGACCCCATCGGGTAATTCAATATCATATGTTTTTGTCCAAAATTTCCTTGTGACCTTGCATGATCCAATCTTTTTCATCTTCAGCTTGTTGTATGTTCCCCTTGGGAACCTCTCCTTCCTCAAATGTGAAAGAATCAAATCAAAAAATTTGAATTGAATTTCTCTCTTGTGTTGATCTGCTCTACGCTTGTACTCTTGACTTGAACTCTGCAATCGCTCCTTAATTCCACTGTGAAGCTCCTTCATTCCTTCTGCAAAGTCCTCTGCACTAGCACTCCTAAATTTATCTTTCTCTAAATCTTTCAATTCAAAAACTCCCCTTGGCTGCATAACATATACAACTTGGAATGGACTCTGCCTTGTGCTTCTATTGAGTGAATCATTGTAAGTGAATTCCGCCTGTGGCAGAATGTGATACCATTGAATGTGGTGTTCAGTCACTAAGTTCCTTAACAAATCTCCCAAGCTCCTGTTCACGACCTCTGTCTATCTATCCATTTGATGATGATATGGTGAGATAAAAGACAAATTTGTCCCCATTTTCTTCCATAAGGTCCTCCAGAAATTTCCTACGAACTTGGTATCTCAATTAGAAATGATACTCCTTGGCAAGTTGTGAATTCCGATGACTTCCTTGAAAAATAGTTTCACAATATGAGTTGCGTCAATGGTTTTCTGGCATGGTATGAAATGTACCATCTTTCAAAATCTGTCTACCACTACAAATATTGAATCATATCCCCTTTGTGTCCTTGGCAGTCCCAATATGAAATCCATGCTCACAACATCCCATGGTCTTTCTCGTATGGGTAATGGTTGGTATAACCTTGTGTTCTGCCTTTTTCCTTTCGTGTGCTAACAAAATTTGCACATGTCCACAAATTTCTTCACATATGTACTCATCCCTGGCCATAAATATGAGCCATTCAACTTTGAGAACGTTTTGTCATGACCAAAGTGTCCGACCAATCCTTCGTTGTTCTTTTCCTTGAACAAATTCTCCCTCATGGAGCATTTCAGAATACATAGCGGATTTCCCCTGAACAATAATCCATCCTAGATCATGTATTGAGTCCATTGGCTTCTATCCCTGAGAATTGGATTCTCAGACGCCTCATATGCCTCTTTGAAGTATGGATCATCCCTGTACATTTCTTTGAGGTTATCAAAACCCAAAGTTTTGACTGTGAATTCCTGCATAAGAAAACATTTCCTGCTCAAAGCCTCAACAACTTTGTTAGAAGTTCGAGAAATATGCTTAGTCAAAAAAGTAAAATTTTTCATGTATTCAACCCATTTATCATGTTTTTGGTTCAACTTCTCCTGTAGAGTCACGAATTGCAAAGCGTGATTATCACTGTACAAAATGAAATCATTGGGAACCAAATAGTGTCTCCATTTCTTCAGCGCTTGTATGACTGCATAGAATTCTTTGTCATACGTGGAGTACTTGATATTTTCTTCATTCAGTTTTTCACTGAAATACATGATCGGCCTGTTGTCTTGGCTCAAGACTGCTCCAATGGAAAATCCACTTGTGTCACACATGACCTAGAATGTCTTGCTGAAATCTAGAAAAACTAGAATTGGCTGCTCAGTGATCTTCTTCTTCAGCAGGTTGAAGCTCTTCTCTGCTTCCTCTTTCCAGTGAAAATATTTATGTCTTTTCTTCGCCGTATCGATCATCGATGTGCTAATTCCACTGAATTTTTGGATGAATTTCCTATAGAATCTAGCCAAACCATGGAAGCTTCGAACTTCAAACACGCTCTTTGGCGATGGCCAATCCTTAATCACACTTATCTTTTCTGGATCCATTTGCAATTCATTTGTAGAGATAACAAAACCCAAATAAATGAGTTATGTCCTCATAAATGATGATTTCTTCATATTGATCAACAATTTCTCTTGTTGTAACCTCCTCATCACTGCAACTAAATACTTTAAATGTTTTGCTTTAGTTTTGTTGAAAATTAATATATCATCAAGATATGCAATGACAAATTTCCCAATGAAATCCTTCTAGACTTCATTCAACAACCTCATGAAAGTACTGGGTGTATTTGTTAAGACAAATGGCATGACAAGCCATTCATACAGCCCTTCATTTGTATTGAATGTTGTCTTCCATTCACTGCCTTCTCTCATTCTAATATGATGATATTCTCTTTTCAAATCAATCTTTGAAAAACACTTTTCTCTACTCAAGCAATCCATCAAGTCATCCATCCTTGGCAATGGGAACCTATAACTGATGGTAATTTTGTTGATTTCCCTTGAGTCTGTACACATTCTCCAAACACCGTCCTTTCTTGGGCTGAGCAGTTTCGGAACAATGCATGGACTCAAGCTCTCCTAAATCAATCCTTTGTCCATTAAGTCCTTGACTTGTCTCTTAACTTCTTCATTCTCCTGGGGTGTCAACTTGTACGCTTCTTTGTTCAGGAAATTGGCTCCAGGTATAAGATCGATATGATGGCTTATACTCATGATAGGTGGCAATGAACAAGGTAGTTTTTCCACTACTATATCAGAAAATTCTTCAAGAAACTCCTGGATTTCTTCCGGTAAATCATCTATCCTAGTGTTGTTCAAAAAAATTATAGTCTTCCTAACCACAATGAATTGGGTTTCTTCCTTCTTCTTGACTTCCTTAAGAATTTCCTTCCTAGTCATGAGAAGTACAGTGTTTCTCATCTTTGTTTTCACCTCTTTGTTCTTAATCGGCAGCAACATGTGCATCCTACCACTTTTCTCCAAAGTGTACGTGTTACTTCTCCCATCATGCACCACATTTCTGTCATATTTCCATGGTCTACCCAAAAATATATGAAAAACGTCCATGGGAATGACATCACATAATATCTCATCTTTATATCCTCCTATTTTAAATTCAACTAAACACTATTCAGTGACATTTACCTGATGTCCTTTTTGTAGCCACGAAACTTTGTATGGGCTTGGATGCGCAACAGTCTCTAGCTCCAGTTTTTCTACCATTTCCATAGATACAATATTATCTGTGCTACCGCTGTCTACTATGAACTTGCATACCTTGTCTTTGGTTTTGCAAGTAGTCCAAAACAGACTGTTTCTTTGGGTTGGGTTCTCTGGCTCCCTTTTTGGGTTATCAAAGATATTCCGCCCTCAACGTCCTCTACCTCAACATTCCATCCTTGACCCTAGGAAATGTGATTTTCACCACCATCTTTCTTCCTGTCTGGACACTCATAGGAATTATGTCTGATTTTTCCATAGACAAAGCATTTCACTTCGCCTCCTCTTCCTCTTCCTCTTCCTCTGACTCAAGGAAAAGTATTTATATCACCATACTACGTCCCCTGTGAGCTTCCTCCTCTCTCAGGTTGAGTTTGAGTTTTCTTCCCCTCTTCTTTAGGTCCTTAAGTTCTATCCTGGGCAATCGTCTTACCTCTGCTTTGACCTCTGCCTCAACCTCTTTGACCTTGCTTTTGGCTCAACTTCTCTTCAACTTTTAGAACCATCTGATAAGTATCTTCTACGATTTTGATGGTCATCATGATCATCTCATCCTGAATGTCATACCGTAGGCCATTCATATACCTGAAAACTTTCTCATAATTGCTTTCTCGATGACTTTCTATGTTGTTTATCCTATAGAACTCTTCAGTTTATTCTTTCACTAACATCAGCTTCTGTCTCAAATTCTGCATCCTCCGAAACAAATTTATTTGATAATCTCTAGGTATAAACTTGACTTTCATTTTTGCAACCATTCTATCCCAACTTTTGATTTTCTGCTTGCCCTTTAAGCCTAATAATGGCATGTTTGACTTTCTTCTCTTCCTCGACATCCTCATAGTTGAAGTATTTGTCTAGAGCTCTAATCTAGTCTAGAAGCTCTTCAACATCCAGGTTGCCTCCGTACATTGTAATGTCCATTTTTTCCCTAGCACCTATCCTAGCAATAGCCTTGAATAAGCATTCTTCCACAACATCTTATATTGCAACTTCTTCATTTTCATCTTCATTTTCACTTTCATCCTTGCTGATATCCCCATCGTTAACTATGCGCCTCTGTGTTGTCTCCATAGCATCAAGCCTGGCATGTGATTCATGCATTTCTCTTTCCACTAAAGTATTAGGCATTTCCCTTTCTCTTCTTCTCGGTGGCATGGCTGTAAAATTCCTCTTTTCTCTCTACTACAGAAAGAAAAGAACTTGTTCTGGGCTCTGATACCACAACTGGTGCATACCTCCTGCCCTCAGGCCAATATCCACGTAGGATATTCTCTAAACCTCGACAAGGTTTAATTAAACTCCTTGCCAAAGCCCACAAAGGATTTTGAGTCTCGCGAGTTGGGGACCTTCGAATATTATTCCCTGGCCCTTGGCAATAGCCGAAACATGAAATGAAAATGGGATAAGGTTTAATCCCCTCTCTTCATCCCCTTTTCCTATAGGACCACATCCAAGCCTTATGCAAGAACCTTTCACAACTCGCGACTTCACTAGTTGGAGCACCAACTTCTCGTGCCCTCCCCTTGTGAATCCCCAAAATGCGGTCCATCAATGAAGGTTGACTCTACCCAAAGCGACGGGCGTGCACCATATGTCACTTCTTCTTTACTCTTCTTACGGGGTGAGTTCTTGCCACCTGTCCACATGTATTTTCTATCTTCGTGACTCAAGCAAGCAACCAATAGTTGTTCCTCTTCCTCTATGGACCCCCAACTATGAAATTGTACCTTTAGCGAGATCGACGACTATGTGGCTCCCTCGATCCAATGGTGATCTGAAAATAGAAGTTTGACTTGTTATGCTATGCAAGCACCCTCTACCTCAATAAAATAAACCTTAACATGACCTTGCTTCATGTGTTAAAATATGCAAGATGTTTTATGTGTTAAGTTCTTGCTTCTTCTTGCCAATGTTCATGTGTGAGAAAATGTGTTTTTAAAAGGTTAATTAGGTGTTATAAACCAATGTACAACAATATAAAATGCAGCAAATAACACATCAAAATCACAGCAATACCAAGATGATAAAGGAGTTCACCCCTCTCTGGGCTACATCTCCTTGAGCCTCCTTCAATGGACTTGGCTCTTTGGGATTAGTTTTTCAAATTCTCTTTACAAGCTGCTTCTCAACTCCAATGGATTTAAAGACTGTACCATTGGATTCAAAATACATAAAAACCCCAAATTTGACTATTAGAACTCTGCAAATGGATCTTGTCTCATCCAGCAATGACATCTTCTACATGTGAAATCCAAGCTTCCCTGAGCTTCAATGGAGAAAAAATACCTGGAGAAGTCCTCCAATGGATCTGAAACCTATCCCAATGTGTTCAAAGCATAATATTCAGTCATAAATGACTATTCAGTCTCAAAAAATGGACATGGGCTCATCTGAGCAATGCCTCAAACAATGAGGGCTTCAAGCTTCCTGGAGCTTCCTCAAGATTCATTGGTTAAAAACCTACATTAAAAGTCTTCAAATTCCTGTGAAAGTTGTGCCAATGGACTCAGAATGTCCAAAAACCCCTAGCTGGGCTTTTTCGGCACCTCATTTGGCCAAAAACTCCAAAAGTTATGCCTTCTGCCATTTTTCCACTTCAAGTTCTGTTATTGGTTCGCCATTCTGCACCTGTGTGAAAGTGAACCTACCTCCCAAGAATTTTTCTGTCCTAAACCCAGCACCCACGTGCGCCCCGCATTTGGTGCCAATATGTCGAACAATTAACGGAAATAAAGCCCCCGAGGTCGGAGGTGTTGGGCGCATGGGAGACCATATGGCCACGTCCCGCGCAATAGAAGGGCTAACCGTTGCCAGGTTAATATTGGGCATGACAAGTGGCTAACCATGTGGGTGTTAAATGTTTGCAACATTTTTAGAATTCTCACGCAATTAAAAAACCCATGGGTTCCATATATAAACCACAAGTCGTGGTTTCAAACCCCGCACATAACATTTGAATATGGTTATATAACTGTTGGTTTATAAAACACAACGCACATATAATATATGGTTTATGTTTATACACCCGCACGCACAACACATTGCCCTCACGTCATATGATATATGTGGTAAAATGAAATTTGGTTTGTATTTAAATCGGTGCGCAAGCGGTAACACCGCCCCCATATAACATAGGGTCGCATGGTTTACAATGAAACCATAGGTCGTTTAAAACACCCCCCGCACACGCCAAACCTCCGGTTAATGGTCACATGGTAATGCATATATCCACGGTTGCAATGTCAAACCCCGTGCGGGCCTTAAGTTGAAGAGTATAGTCATATGTCATCGCTTGTGTGACCGGGGGCTGGGGCTTAGCCCCAGCCCTAACCCCCACCATTTGCAACCTTTGTCAAATTGAAATACAATTTTCAACACATGGTTAATAAGAACCATGGCGCGGCGCGTTGGAAAAGCAGTGTTTGTTAAAGAATTGTGTAGTGTAGAGAGGTCCAGGGGTTGAACCCCATGGACCCACTAAAATTTTAATAAACCATACCAATAACAATCAGCCAATAACCAGGTGCCATGTGGCAGCTCTTCATTGGGCCACGTGGCACCTTTCCATTCGCCTGAAGTAAGCCACATGTCCAAATATAATTCGCCCACTATCAACCAATTAGAACTTGCCACGTCAGCAGGGTCTCCATGTCAGCTGCCACGGGTGTACCATCATGCCACATCACTACCACATGTGAGTCGTACGGACTGTAAGGACAGGTACAATCAGCATCATTTTTTTTTCCTGTTTGGCTCGGTAGACAGATCGCGATAACTTCTCCATACGGACTCTGTTTATGAAAGTAAATATACCGTCGGAATCAGGAGAATGAGACAGATGCAATGACACTGTTTTCATCACATTTCGAGCACTTTGAATGTTGAGCAAATTTTTTATCCCTTGTCCAGATTTTGATCACGCCTTCCCACTGAAAGGCTTTTGGACCCACAAAATCTTATGATCATCTACCTGAGCTTCAATACTCTTCTGCTTTCAAGTTCTATCAATTGATTCTACTTGAAAAGCCTTTTCGACAATCACCTGAAAACTTTGACATGCCTTGGACTGCAACTGGCTATGTCCCTCAACCACTGCTCTCTGGCTGTTGCTGACCCACTGTTCTCTCTGTGCTTGGAAGACTGCCAGCCTTCCCACTGAGAATCAAGTCCCTCTTGTGAACTCTTTGACATCAACAAACCGCTCTCCAATCGCTGCAAACTTTCCTGCGACATCTTGTCACAAGCCAAGAAAACCATCAATCTTGAAAACAAACTGACACAAGACTGAAAATAATGATAGCAAAGTCTTTTTTGCTCTTCAAACATCTATCGCATCTTGTGCTTCATCAAAGCACATTGTGTTTTCCTGCATTTTAGTGCACTCAAAATTGACTTACAAGCCATCCAACACAATCGACTAAAACAAGTCGAAAAACATGAACGACATAACATAGTCATCAAGCAATATCGACACAAGTTGAGACTCATGGCAAATGTATCAATCTTCCAAAATGACAAGTCTAAAGACATGATAAACAATCATGCTACAATCATGAGTCATGCATGATGAACTAACATCAAGTTCATTGTTTATGCACTCACAAAAGCATATGCATGTGCATAGCTTCTTCAACTCTCCTCCCTGTAGAAACAGAGGTACTCAAACCCAAGACATGTGGGTACTAATGAGCTAAATATGAAAAGTATATGTGGCTATAATAAACTGGACAACATACCCCTCTTTTACATGTTCTTGACGAGGTGATATAACACAAGTATGCATTCAAAATACATGCCTACACATGCAAACTTGCATCTTTGCAATTTATGACAAACTGCTGCAACTTGTCAAACTTCAACAAAATGAAAAGATAAGGATGAAATGTGCATCTACGCAGAAAAAATGCAAGCCTTACTTACTCAATAAATCTAACCATTTCTTACCAAGCCAACTCAATGGTGAATTCTTCTGTTGAAAGTCGTCTTCTTGTGAATCCTCTTGACTCACATCAATGATGGAATCTCCTCTTCCATTCTTGTCAATCTTTTTATCCAACTGCTTCTTGTGTTGTGGATGAGAGGTTGGATGCAATGTCCAACATTGGTCAATGAGATGACCCCTCTTTTGACAATGACTGCAAATCCTTTGCATGTTCTTTTCATGTTGCCTTTGCTTGGAAAGTTTCCTGAAAGTGGACATTCTCTTCCACCATTTCGAAACATGATGGTTATATAAACCACAATATGTACATGGCATTTTTCTTCCATTTTTACATGCATATTTATCATGCTTAACATAATCAAAAGCAACTGAGTTATAGGCAGATTTATACCTTGAACATTCACCTTTTTCGCTGCTTTGAGGAGGTGAATCGGAAGAGTTACAAGCTCTCTTTTGAAGACTATCAAATCTTCTCTTGTCCTCATGGCTGTCACAACCTTTTTGCTTCACACATTTGCATTCATCATGAACACAAGTTTTGCATGCTGAAGAGTTTGAACTTTCCACAAAAGTTCTTGAACTTTCACCTTGAAAACCTTCTTGAGGAGGTGAACTTCAAACAAAAATTGTGCTTGAAACTTTTCCATTTGTTTCCTCAACTTTTGAATTTGTTTCATCAATTCGTTCATAACCAAGACCACAATATTTAGGTCTCTCTTCAACAAAAATAGGCTCAACAATGCCTTGTGCATGCTTGCCTAACCCTTTACCTTCATAGCCCATTTTTGACAATAACTTGGACCCTATTCCTCTAGTGTGATTTTCAAAAACACCAAAGCATTCTTCCTGAGAGGAATTTGAAGACAAACTAACATTACATACCTCATGTTCATGCATGTACTTGGTAAGTGTTTCTTTGGCTTCATGGAGTTGATTCTCCATCTCCTGCAACTTTTCAAGAAGTTGGTTTTTCTCCTCCTTCATGGCCACCAACTGCTCCTGAAGGACAATGCTCACTTCCCTATCTTTCCACAACTCTTGTACCATATCCTTGATGGTTAGCAATGCATTAAACATCTCTTTGTCAAATAACTTAGATTTGGAAGATGTAGGAGAACTATCAATGTTTGAAGCATCCTCCATATTTGCAAGTTAACAAACTTCAACACAAATCTTGCACAAATACCAACAGCTAAAACTCAAGCTATCATTGGCAAATACATGAGAAAAATAAACTGTGCTATGATACCATCTGATCTGAAAATAGAAGGCTGACTTGTTATTCTATGCAAGCACCCTCTACATCAATAAAATAAACCTTAACAGGACCTTGCTTCATGTGTTAAAATATGCAAGATGTTTTATGTGTTAAGTTCTTGCTTCTTCTTGCCAATGTTCATGTGTGAGAAAATGTGTTTTTAAAAGTTTAATTAGGTGTTATAAACCAATGTACAGCAATATAAAATGCAGCAAATAACACATCAAAATCACAGCAATACCAAGATGATAAAGGAGTTCACCCCTCTTTGGGCTACATCTCCTTGAACCTCCTTCAATGGACTTGGCTCTTTGGGATTAGTTTGTAAAATTCTCTTTACAAGATGCTGCTCAACTCCAATGTATTTAGAGACAGTACCATTGGATTCAGAATACATAAAAACCCCAAATTTGACTATTAGAACTCTGCAAATGGATCTTGTCTCATCCAGCAATGACCTCTTCTACATGTGACCTCCAAGCTTCCCTGAGCTTCAATGGAGAAAAAATACCTGTATAAGTCCTCCAATGGATCTGAAACCTATCCCAATGTGTTCAGAGCATAATAATCAGTCAGAAATGACTATTCAGTCTCAGAAAATGGACATGGGCTCATTTGAGCAATGCCTCAAACAATGAGGGCTTCAAGCTTCCTCGAGCTTCCTCAAGCTTCAATGGTTAAAAAATTGCATTAAAAGTCTTCAAATGCCTATGAAAGTTGTGCCAATGGACTCAGAACATCCAAAAACCCCTAGCTGGGATTTTTCGGCACCTCATTTGGCCCAAAACTCCAAAAGTTATGCCTTCTGCCATTTTTCCCCTTCAAGCTCTGTCACTGGTTCGCCATTCTGCACCTGTGTGAAAGTGAACCTAGCTCCCGAGAATTTTTTCGTCCTAAACCCAACACCCATGCACGTCCTTCATTTGGTACCAATATGTCTAACATTTAACAGAAATAAAGCCCCCGAGGTCGGAGGTGTTGGGCGCATGGGAGACCATATGGCCACGTCCCACGCAATAGAAGGGCTAACCGTTGCCAGGTTAATCTTGGGCGTGACAAGTGGCTAATCGTGTGGGTGTTAACCGTTTGCAACGTGTTTAGAATTCCTACACAATTAAAAAACCCACGGGTTCCATATATAAACCACAAGTCGTGGTTTCAAACCCCGTGCATAACATTTGAATATGGTTATATAGCCGTTGGTTTATAAAACACAACACACATATAATATATGGTTTATGTTTATACACCCGCGTGCACAACACATTTCCCACACGTCATATGATATATGTGGTAAAATGAACTTTGGTTTGTATTTAAATCGGTGCGCAAATGGTAACACTGCCCCCATATAACATAGGGTCGCATGTTTTACAATGAAACCACGAGTCGTTTAAAACACCCCCGCGCGCCAAACCTCCGGTTAATGGTCACATGGTAATGCATATAACCACGGTTGCAATGTCAAACCCCGCACGGGCCTTAAGCTGAAGAGTATAGTCATATGTCATCACTTGTGTAACCGGGGGCTGGGGCTTAGCCCCAGCCCTAACCCCCACCGTTTGCAACCTTTGTTAAATTGAAATACAATTTTCAACACATGGTTAATAAGAACCATGGCGCAGCGCATTGGCAAAGCAGTGTTCATTAAAGCGTTGTGTAGTGTAGAGATGTCTGGGGGTCGAACCCCATGGACCCACTAAAATTTTAATAAACCATACCAATAACAATCAACCAATAACCGGATGCCATGTGGTAGCCCTTCATTAGGCCACGTGGCACCTTTCCATTCGCCTGAAGTATGCCACGTGTCCAAATATAATTCGCCCACTATCAACCAATCAGAACTTGCCACATCAACAGGGTCACCACGTCAGCTGCCACGGGTGTACCATCATGCCACGTCACTTCCATGTGTGAGTCATACGCACTGTACGGATAGGTACAGTCAGCATCATTTTTTTTTCCTTTTTGGCTCGGCGGAGAGGTCACGATAACTTCTCCATACGGACTCCGTTTGTGAAAGTAAATATACCACCGGAATCAGGAGAACGAGACGGACGCAATAGCACCATTTTCGTCGTATTCCGAGAACTTTGCATTTTGAGCAAATTTTTTATCCCTCGTCCAAATTCTGATCAAATGGTCCTGGCTGTATTAGGATTTCACCACTCAGAAATCTACAACACTTGACCCAAACCACTGGTCACTCTATTCCCCAAATTCCAATACATGAATGCACATACGACATCAATGGTCCTTGTTGATCTGAATTTGATGGTCACTACTCCTCCTGAGCTTATGGGTGTTCAAAAGGCACTCAGTCCTAATATCTTCATTGCTCTAAGAGCTCCAATAGTTCATGTGATCTTGACACTTCCTCCTGAAGTGATTCAACCATCCGATTCAACTTCTTAAGGACTTCTAGCCAAATGACTTGGCGTCCTTCCTCCAGAACTTAACTCCTGTGAACCAATTCAATCTCCTTCTCCCTTTGGAATAATTGAGAGGTTCTAACCCTCCTGAGATTCCACTTGCAACCTCAAGGTCTCCAAAATGGTCCCTAAACGCATTCCTTGCAGCCCCTCCATTGCACTATTTGTAGGAGTTTGTAGAAAGAGAAACAACTGAGACTCATTCAGCCCTTATCTAGAATTCAAACATTCAACATAGAATTCGAGAGCATACACACACACATTGGCATTGAAATAGAATTCACATAGAGAATGCAAACAAGCCCGCAACATGCCATTTAACAGGTGGTTCCAACAACCATACCAAACACATAGATTTGAATCAAAACTTTGTTTTATTAAGTCCAGTGCTCCTGTACATGGCCAATAGCAACTAAAATGCATAAAATTCTCTATCCTCCTGTATTCCTCTCTGCAGCTCTACAACTTATGAATTCTAAATTATGTTTTTTTCATACAAGGGTTGAGGGTGTCTATCATTTGTTTTCCCTTCTACCTCCTACGCTCCTAAAACTGTCTAATCTATTAAATTAAATCTACCTACTTGCATTCATTACGCATAAATGCCTCTACCTTTGACAAATGAGAGCAACGCTCAATATCTATTTACAATATCCAAAACACAAAAGTAAGTACGCTTCCCTAGATATTACATTAATGTCCATTCATTAATCTTCAAAACACTTCAAAATGTGCACTGGTGCTTTTCCAGCTGTCTCCTTTGGTTAGGCACATGTCTTTGGCTTTATACGATGCTCCTGCATCACTATTGGAAAGGTATCAGAGTGTAGAACACTTTGAAGGGGTCGTGGATAGGTTCCAAAAATTATAACCCTAAAAAACATTGTTTAATGCCTCAAAATGGATATGGAAGGTTATGGACCCCAATTTTCCAAACTGGGACATGCCACTAAAATGACCTTGCAAGTTGATTCCTCCAATTTTTTCCAGTCTCAAAGCATCGATATAGATGAAAAATAATATAATGATCCAATCCAGATCAACATCATTCTCATAAGTCCATCGACCTCAACACCATTGGTGCCTCCTTTAGATGATAGTTAGGGTTTGCAAATATAACCCTAGTGGTGCTTCCCTGCTGAGCCTCTCCCTAGCTTCATTACGCGAACAAATACCAATTTCAGTATTCTTCTTCTCAGTGGAGGATCTACTCTCCTACAAAAATAATCACCCACAACAAAAACTATGTTTACCCTAATCATATGGCTAATCCTACACATGACTACATCTTTATGACTCTCATCTTCCTAGGCTCACCAGTGAGGGAGTCAATCCTCAACAAGCTCTTGTACCGAATTATACATATTTAGGACCATAGGAGATAGAGAGAGTACACACACAATTACCTTGTCTATTATATTAGAGAACATATGCATTTATACAATGTCAAGAAGAGCTCAACCATTGATCTGGCTTAGAGACTAAGGGTTCATATTTACCTTATCTAACTATCACTATCTCGTCCTTACCTTTATCTTCTTGAATCATGCACTCAAGTACTACTTTGACTTGAAGTGGAATCCTTACAATATTTATTTCTAACTTAATCACATAGGTCCTCTCATCTAGTTACATGTCCAACATAGTGAATATTTTAGACCTCGATGTAATAAAGATGTTATTAGTGTGATTCAAAGTGCTTATTTTTTAAAATTATTATTATAAATAGAAATAATACTATAATATGAAAATATAAATATAAAGATATAATTAAAAAAAATGTTTTTATTAAAATTTATTTATAAAAATTTAGATTAAATATTCATGAGAACAACAATATAATGGAAAAGGCTTACTAGCCAACTCAATTGTATTCACACCAATGGTACATATTTATAGTACAATGGGTGATGTCACCTCATAGAGAGATTTTCTCTAGATCCTAAAATCATGCATGAGGACTAGGCTACACAATACTAACTAACTCATTAGTCACCACTTGAGGATACATAACTAATATCATAAATTAATAATACAAATAAAGGTGACAATTAGACTTAGTGATTGGTAAGGTACGCCATATGCTAATTGTCCCCCCCTCAATCACAAGTCCAATTAATAATACCAACTATGAAGCATAAATTGGTATCAGTTCCAGGTCTTCATACTAAAACTCTTGAGCTGAGACTTGATGAAGAATTGCCTCAAAAATAACCAATCTAGATGTTGAATGGGTCATCTAAAATGAACTAGAAGATAACCAAGATATGGAAGTGAACAACTGTAATATTTGAACATTCCCTAATTGCTTGACAATTCAGTCATTTTTCCAAGTATTTGAGCTAGACGAATTTGATGTTTTCTGCTAATTGGTGAACATGTAGTATCACCACTCTACTATCAGTGTATCATTGAAGTTCTCTATGAATCTGTGGTTTGAGATAACCATTGACCAATTGATACCATGTATCTAATGGGTTTTGGATGAACCTAACCAATTTTTATACTTTTAGGTGTCCAACAACATCCCAATTCTATATCATGTACATGATTCAATTGTTATTCATTGAAACATAATTCTTCCAAAGTCTTCCATCTACATACTTTAGTTTCCCATTTGACAAATTTGATGCCCATTTAGAACATTTGATGTCAAAATTTTCATTCTGACAACCATATTCAATTCCATCATCAATTCCCCCCTTTGTCAACTAAAAGGAGATACCATGAGTGCTTTCACGAACCATCTTCACTTGATTTTTGAACTTCTTGTGACCTCGTGGTTAACTCCAGCGTGAGTGGAGCCTCTTGACGTCACCAATTATACAATGGATTTCACCACTCCCTTAGTCAAACACATATGTTGAGTTTAATAGACTTGGAGAAGTTTACTCACAAAATCCTATTCCAAGGCTGTAAATCTTAAGCTAGTTTGTGCACCCTGAAAATAAAATCATTTCTAATCAATTTTAATTTTATCGGAATTACTTTTAGTGGATTTGTTTACTCAAAATATTTGGTCGTGAAACAAATGATGTTATGACTCAACAAGTAAAAGAAATGAATATGAATACAATGCAAAGTCCTAACTTCAATTCTCAATAAATGATGATATTTTCAAAATGAAACTTTCAATTCAACTCTGCAATTTCAAATAAAATGCAATATTTCCATACATGTATTAAGATAAATGATAAGAACCCAAAAGATCAAATGACATAATGCAAAATGTATATTTTTGGTTTTTCGATATAAAGAAATGAAAACTCAAGGACTGAACAATAGCTTGATATATAGACCCTCTTGTAAGAAAACATAGACAAAACAAGTAGGATACCAAGAAGAAAGCACCCATCCCAATATACATGGACAACTAATGAAATATGATGAGAAAGAAAAACCTCCCAAAGAAAGGTGTCCTATCACTTTGCAGGCACTTAACAGTCATGATAGAGACCCAAGAATACTCAACAACCATCAAAACTTACCCAGAAAACACCAAAATCAACAATTAAGCAAAAAAGGATGATGTATATGACTATTCAAGAAAAGTCCGCGTATGTACGTGCCCTATAGAATGACAAATCACATATGTACATGTCTGTCAAGGGAGAAAATGTGTATATGTGTTAAAACATTGTCAGGTTAAGGATAAGGCCAATAAACTCAGATTCAAAATGAAAATAGCTTGTCAAGCAATCAAACAACAAGGAAACTCAAGCTAACTAAGAGCAATCAAAGGAGAAAAATAGTCCAAACCCCATAAATAAGATTCAATCCCTAGTATGATCACCAATTATGTTACGAGAAAAATCACTCTATGGCAAGGGGTAAACCACAACAAACATAATGAGTGTAGAAATCAACTCTAGTCTCAAGTATGCTATATAAACAAAAATGCTAACAAGAGAAGATAAAGAGCTTACCTCGTCCGGATGTTTGAAGAAGACCAACGTTGAGCAGTCGAGTCAAATCTATACACCTCCAACATGTCCTCAACAACCAAGATACACAAACATATGGTGATAATATATACATTTAGAACATACAATATCATAATCCATCAATATTCATAACAAATTTGCCCATGGAATAACAATTCAAATATTTGCAAGACATTAATCAGATGAGAAAAGAGTATTTCTATTAAAATATGATCAATAGAAGTCTATGAATGAAAACATTCTATGTCGACATGTCTTGGAACCAATAAACTAAGTCCCCTCTAGCTGAGCCTCCACCACTTCAATCCTCCACCAAAGCCAAGCTCATATAAGAGAGACAATGATGTTCTCCATCAAAGAGGGAATAGTTTGGGGGTTGAACAGTGTGTTCAAACTTAAAAGGACAAAGCGATGCAGACTCAATATGAAGTGAAAAATTTCTCCATAGTAACGTTTCTCTAAAAGTTGAATTCTTTCTCTCCCTTCCATAGCTTGGATATGGCCCATTTATAGACTTCAAATGGAACTGAAGGGCCAAGTTAGAATATTTTCACTATATGGAAGATCAAGGATAATGGATCTCATGACGTGACATGGAAACCCAACACCATTTTTAATTTTGGACACAAAACCTGATGTACATGGGATGTAATGGTGAAACCCGCGTATACACATGTTGTATAGTTGTTAGGGAGTGTATATGTGGAAAAATATGTTTTTTGGCTCTAGGAATTGCAAAAAGGGACTTCAAGTCTGGATAGGGAAATGGAAAAGGCCTCTGAGCAAGTTGCATGGGGTGAGGAAAATATTGCTATAACAATCATGTATATGATTCAATTTTTATTCATTGAACCATAATTCTGCCAAAGTCTTCCATCTACAAATTGTAGTTTCCCATTTGACAAAGTTGATTCCCATTTAACATATTTGATGTAAAAACTTTTAGTCTAAAATCCATGTTCAATTCATCATCAATTCCCCCCTTTTTCAGCTGAAAGGAGAGACCACAAGTGGTTTCACGAACCATCTTTACTTTATTTTTTTAACTCCCGCCGCTTAAGGTGCAAAAACATTACATCATTTTACTCCCCCATCCATGCTCAAGAGAGTTCCATACTTCATCCATTATAAGGAAAAGTGGGTATGTGGAAACAACCACATGTTATCTCATCCTGCAAGGGCCATGCTTAAAAGCTAAGCCATAAGGGGACCACTTTAGAGTTATAACCCATATGTCAGGTACAAAAAGGGTTATGTTCTACAAAATTGGTCTTTACTCGAGATTGAATTCTACGGTAAGAATTATATAATCTCTTGGTTGTCAATGACCACTACCAAGGATCGGTCCACTCATAATGAATCTTCAATATTGCAGGTTTCTTCAATGTTGAACATATGTATGAAGAATGGTTATGCTTGCCACAATGCTTGCAAGGATGGAGATCAAAAAAATGATTCTCCATGTGACCAACTCGATTGCAATGTTGGCATTTAACATTCTGATTCTAAATTGGAATAGGGCAAGTGAAAACTTCAGGTGAAGTTGAAACTTCTGAAAGGAATCCAACACTTTGGAACTGGATTGGTTTGGAATAATTGAGAATATGAAAGCTAACTTCCTTTTCATATCCAAGTCATGTTTTGTGCTTGTTGTAGCTGATTTCTTCCCAAGGTCTATGATGGGTTTGGAAAGAGTATTTTGAAACTCGTTATGCTAAACTTGCACAACTTCATATTCATCTTCATTTGGAGTTTTCTTGCTTAGTTTCTCCTTCACTGACTAGTTGTCATCATCATCATCATCATCATTATAGAGAGGGTTGTTCTGAACAAAAACTAGTTCATAACACTTCACTGATTGTTGATTTTTGAGATCCCTGATTTCATTATTCAATAGTTGGAATTGATATTGCAACACATGAATCCTTGTTTCATGACTCACAAACATGTGATAACACTTTCCAATGCTTCATTGGTCGATATGACCGAATTTATTTTTGGTTTTTTCTAACAAAGTTTCCAATAAGGAAACCATCTCCATGATCTTAGCCATTGTTGTGCTTGAAATTCACGCTCGCTTGTACTCTTGAAGTCACTCACTTGAACTCATTTTTCTTAATTCACTTCCAAGAAGTTTAATATGTTGGTTACCACCAAAAATACATCCCAAAGCATTACAATGATTTGAGTTTCAACTACGCAACCCTATTAATTTTGACTTTGAAAGAACATAGACATGTAATAACTCAATCTTGGGTGTCGTGTTCAACGGAGAATGCACCTTATCACAAATTCAATTCAACTCAAATTGATGTTGATTTCACACTTGCAAATAAACTATTGCAATTTTACAATGAATGTTGACTTCAAAGTTGAATTGATGCAAATGTTGATGTATATTTATCTTTGAATGTTGATGTGATTGTCAACTTGATTGTTTCAATATAGTTGCTTGAATTGTCCATTAGTTTTCTTGAATATGCATAAATTTATGTGTGCTTTCTTTTCCATAAATTGATGTATGTTGTCTTAAATGATGAGTCACAATTGTTTTTATGTCAAAACTAAACATTAAACATCAAAGCAACCATGAAAACATTCACCATCCAACACAATGCAAGGTGTTAAAACTAGACAACAAAAGAAGCCTTCGTGGAAAATTCACCATCGAACACCACACAAAGTATACCTAAGATCCCCTTATTCAATTTCAAGCGGATCAAGGTGACCATCACCACAAAAAATATTAATTGTATTAATGAAGATGTTACATCAAACTTTCAACTAAGCTTCCCCTTTGAAATAAAAAATGTTTTAATTTATAATTAAAAACTTCTTATCACTCCAAAATGAAAAATGCTTTTAAAAGATCTTTCATAAAACTATATTTCTCATAAAACAATATTTTAATAAAATATGCCTTACGAAAATCTTTATAGCTTAAAAGGTAAAATTTGTTTTTCTTAAAATGTGTGCATAGTTTGTTTTATATGCATACAACCTTTTAAATTTTCTTAGAAAAAAAAGTCTTTCGATATTCACCTACGTCCAACATAAGAGTTTCTTTATACCATGGAAAATAAGATGCCTTTGGCTCATCGTTTTCTCCATTCTTGAATGGCCCGGTGCAAAAATATCTCAATCGAGATTTTAATAGATCCGCTTCAGGTTGGAAGATGAATGCTTTTTTAATTCCATTAAATACACAAACATAGATACTTGCATCAATTTTCATGAATCCATGCATTGAAATGCATCATGAAGCCAGCATATCCGCTTCTCTCTCGCCTTGTAGAACAAATTTCTAGAAATAGAAGGCGGCAACAATCTAGTTGTTTGTGAATTTGCTCGTATCTCCTCGTTTGCAATTTGTAGAGAAATGGTGTGGATCACTGATAGAAGGTGTATAGATGATGGGCGTTGCTATGGATCGTTATCTTCAAGATTGGATTCACTTGATTTATTAGAACCTTTGGTAACACAAATATCTCAACATGTTTCTCAAGGCACATCAATTTTTGAAAACATCTTTAGCAACTGCATCTAAATACCTGTCACTGAGATTATTGAGGGAATTTCATTCATCCAATGGTAGATCAATGGTAAGAAGAAGTTGGGAAATTCATTCATTAAACCCTAAGCGATATTTTCGGGAACACGATTAATGTCAAAAGTTTGTTGGTTTTCTGATGGCTCTTGCTGCGGTTTGTTTCTTCGTCACTGCAGAAAATATATGGTATTTTGACTTGATCCTTCACTGTAAAATGTCACAAAGAATAGTGTGCATGGTGAGCGATTTTTCCAACGTGAAATGAATATAGATATCAGATGAGAGTATATGATTATTTTCAAAGCCACGACAATGCAGCTGAAGCAACCAGCAGGTAGCTGTTAAATATATTGTACCCTCAACAGTATAACCGTACACTGCCAGTTGTACTGGACAGTTGTACTTTCTATTTCTGTCTTGCTTTGAGCATATATAAGCTCAGCTATTTCCTAT
>JZKD02S1816496.1:550924-562098 GCA_000966675.3 Picea glauca
AATATTCATAAGAACAACAATATGATGGAAAAGGCTCACTAGCCAACTCAATTGTATTCACACCAATGGTACATATTTATAGTACAATGGGTGATGCCACCTCATAGAGAGATTTGCTCTAGATCCTAAAATCATGCATGAGGACTAGGCTAAACAATATGAACTAACTCATTAGTCACCACTTGAGGATATATTACTAATATCATAAATGAATAATACAAATAAAGGTGACAATTAGACTTAGTGATTGGTAAGGTAAGACATATGCTAACAGTCCTCCCCTCAATCACAAGTCTAATTAATAATACCAACAATGAAGCATAAATTATTATCATTTCCAAGTTTTCATACTAAAATTCCTGAGCTGAGACTCGATGAATAATTGCCTGAAAAATGACCAATCTAGATGTTGAATGGGTCATCTGATATGAAATAGAAGAGAACTGAGATATGGAAGTGAACAATTGTAATATCTCAACATTCCCTAATTGTTTGACAATTCAATCATTTTTCCAAGTATTTGAGCTCGACAAATGTGATGTCTTCTGCTCATTGGTGAACATGTAGTATCACCACTCTACTATTAGTGTATCATTGAAGTTTTCTCTGAATCTATGGTTTGGGATAACCATTGACCAATTGATACCATGTATCTAATGGTTTTTGGATGACCCTATCCAATTTTTACACTTATAGGTGTCCAACAACATCCCAATTCTATATCATGTATATGATTCAATTGTTATTTATTGAACCATAATTCTTCCAAAGTCTTCCATCTACATACTTCAGTTTCCCATTTGACAAAATTGATGCCCATTTAGAATATTTGATGTCAAAATTTTCATTTTGACAACCATATTAAATTCCATCATCAACTCCCCCCTTTGTCAACTGAAAGGAGATACCACAAGTGGTTTCATGAACCATCTTCGCTTGATTTTTGAACTTCTTGCGACCTTGTGGTTAACTCCAGTGTGAGTAGAGCCTCTTGACGCCACCAATTATAAAATGAATTACACCACTCCCTTAGTCAAACACATATGTTGAGTTTAATGGAAAAGTTTACTCACAATATCCTATTCCAAGGCTCTAAATCTTAAGCTAGTTTGTGCACCCTGAAATATAAAATCATTTCTAATCAATTTTAATTTTATCGACATTACTTTTAGTGGATTTGTTTACTCAAAATATTTGGTCATGAAACAAATGACGTTATTACTTAGCAAGTAAAATAAATAAATATGAATACACTGCAAAGTCCTAACTTCAATTCTCAATAAATGATGATATTTTCAAAATGAAACTTTCAATTCAACTCTACAATTTCAAATAAGATGCAATATTTCCATAAATGTATTAAGATCAATGATAAGGAAACAAAATATCAAATGCCATAATGCAAAATGTGTATTTTTGTTTTTCAATGTAAGGAACTGAAAATTCAAGGACTCAACAACATCTTGATATATAGACCCTACTGTAAGAAAACAGAGACAAACCAAGAAGGATATCAAGAAGAAAACACCAATCCCAATATTCAAGGACAACCAATGAAATATGATGAGAAAGAAAAACCTCCCAATGTCCTATCACTTTGCAAGCACTTAACAGTCATGACAAAGACCCAAGAAGACTCAACAACCATCAAAACTTACCCAGAAAACACTAAAATCAACAATTAAGCAAAAAATGATGATGTATGCATCTATTCAAGAAAAGGTCACTTATTTACGTGCCCTATAGAACAACAACTCACGTATGTACACGTCTGTCAAGGGAAAAAATGTGTATATGTGTTAAAACATTGTCAGGTTAAGGATAAGGCCAAGAAACTCAGATTCAAAATGGAAATAGGCTATCAAACAATCAAACGACAAGAAAATGCAAGCTAACTGAGAGAACGCAAAGGAGAAAAATAGTCGAGACCCCATAAATAAGATTTAATCCCCAGTATGATCACCAATTCTGTTACGAGGAAAATCACTCTATGGCAAGGGGTAAACCACAACAAACAGAATGAGTGTAGAAATCAACTCTAGTCTCAAGTATGCTATATAAACAAAGATGCTAACAAGACAAGATAAAGAGCCTACCTTGTTCGGATGTTCGAAGAAGACCAACGTTGAGCACTCAAGTCAAAGCTATACACCTCCAACTTGTCCTCAACAACCAAGATACCTAAGCACATCGTGATAATATATACATTTAGAACATAAAATATCATAATCCATCAATATTCATAACAAATTTTCCCATGGAATAACAATTCAAATATTTGGAAGACATTAATCAGACTAGAAAATAGTATTTCTATTAAAATATGATCAGTAGAAGTGTATGAATGAAAAAATTCTATGTCGACACGTCTTGGAACCAAGAAACTAAGTCCCCTCCAGCTCATCCTCCACCAAAGGCAAGCTCATATAAGAGAGATAATGATGTTCTCCATCAAAGAGGTAAGAGTTTGCGGACTGAACAATGTGTTCATACTTAAAAGGACAAAGGGATGCAGACTCAATATGAAGTGAATAATTTCTCCATAGTAACGTTTCTCTAAAAGTTGAATTATTTCTCTCTCTTCCATAGCTTGGATATGGCCCATTTATTTACTTCAAATGGAACTGAAGGGACGAGTCAGAATGTTTCCACTATATGGAAGGTCAAGGATAATGGATCTCGTGATGTGACATGGAAACCTGACACCATTTTTAATTTTGGACACAAAACCCGATGTACACGGGATGTAATGGTGAAACCTGTGTATACACATATTGTATAGTTGTTAGGGCATGTATATGTGGAAAAATATGTTTTTTGGCTCTTGGAATTGCAAAAAGGGACTTCATGTCTGCATAGGGAAATGGAAAAGGCCTATGAGCAAGTTGCATGGGGTGAGGAAAATATTGCTATAACAATCATGTATGGGGTGAGGAAGTTTAATATGTTGGTTGCCACCAAAATTACATCCCAAATCATTACAATGATTTGAGTTTCAACTACTCAACCCTATTAATTTTGACTCTGAAAGAACATAGACATGTAATAACTCAATCTTGGGTGTCGGGTTCAATAGAGAATGCACCTTATCACAAATTCAATTCCACTCAAATTGATGTTGATTTCACACTTACAAATAAACTATTGCTATTTTACAATGAATGTTGACTTCAAAGTTGAATTGATGCAAATGTTGATGTATATTTATCTTTGAATGTTGATGTGATTGTCAAATTGATTGTTTTAATAAGGTTGCTTGAATTGTCCATTACTTTGCTTTAATATGCATGAATTTATGTGTGCTTTATTTTCCATAATTTGATGTATATTGCGTTAAATGATGAGTCACAATTGTGTTTATGTCAAAACTAGACATTAAACATCAAAGCAACCATGAAAACATTCACCATCCGACACAATGAAAGGTGTTAAAACTAGACAACAACAAAAGCCTTCATGGAAAAATTCACCATCTAACACCACACTTAAGATCCCCTTATTCAATTTCAAGTAGATCAAGGTCACCATCACCACAAAAAATATTAATTTTATTAATCAAAATGTTATATCAAACTTTCAACTAAGCTTTCCCTTGGAAATAAAAAAATGTTTTAGTTTATAATTAAAAACTTCTTATCACTCCAAAATGAAAGATGCTTTTAAAATATCTTTCATAAAGCTATATTTCTCATAAAACAATATTTTAATAAAATATGCCTTCTGAAAATCTTTATAGCTTAAAAGGTAAAATTTGTTTTTCTTAAAATGTGTGCATAGTTTGTTTTATATGCATACAACTTTTTAAATTTTCTTAGAACAAAAAAGAGTCTTTCAATATTCACTTACGTCCAACATAAGAGTTTCTTTATACCATGGAAAAGAAGATGCCTTGGGCTCATCGTTTTCTCCATTCTTGAATGGACTGGTGCAAAAATATCTCAATCGAGATTTTAATAGATCCGCTTCAGGATGGGAGATGAATGCTTTTTTAATTCCATTAAATACACAAACATAGATACTTGCATCAATTTTCATGAATCCATGCATTGAAATGCATCATGAAGCCAACATATCCGCTTCTCTCTCGCCCTTGTCGCCCTTGTAGAACAAATTACTAGAAATACAAGGGGACAACAATCTAGTTGTTTGTGAATTTGCTCGTATCTTCTCGTTTGCAATATGAAGTTAAATCAACAGACGAGGTCCGAGTATGGTTTGTAGAGAAATGATGTGGATCACTGATAGAAGGTGATGGGCGTTGGTATGGATCGTTATCTTCAAAATTGGATTCACTTGATTTATTAGAATTGATTTATTAGAACATTTGGTAACACAAATATCTCAACATGTTTCTCAAGGCACATCAATTTCTCAAAACATCTTTACAGGCAACTGCATCCAAATACCTGTCACTGAGATTATTGAGGGAATTTCATTCATCCAATGGTAGATCAATGGTAAGAAGAAGTTGGGAAATTCATTCAGTAAACCCTAAGCGATATTTTCGGGAACACAATTAATGTTACAAGTTTGTTGGTTTTCTGATGGCTCTTGTTGCGGTTTGTTTCTTCGTTTACTGCGGAAAATATATGGTATTTCGACTTGATCCTTCACTGTAAAATGTCACAAAGAATAGTGTGCATGGTGAGCGATTTTTCCAACGTGAAATGAATCTAGATATCAGATGAGAGCATAGGATTATTTTCAAAGCCACGACAATGCAACTGAAGCAACGAGCAGGTAGCGGGAATGGATCTCTGACTCGGTGGGAAAAGAAAGGTCAAGGAATCAGATATCGATAGAGATATATGGTTTATCGATCTCCCAACCTCTCACAGATTTGGTAAAAGAGGTCACAATAGCATCAAAGAGAAGAGATGAAAATATGTACTCTCATTAACCTAGGGTTTAATCCAACAATTTGGCATTTTTTTTTTAAGAAAGCCAACCAAAAAATAGAAACCACAAATTATGATGGCAGAATGGAAGGACCATGTAGAAAATGTTTTAAGAGATGGTTGGGCAAGCAGATCAGAACCTTGAAAAATTCAACATACAATGACAAATTTTATATAAAAGAAAATAATTGTATTTTAAACCAACATGGAATTGAAGGAATGATGACCCTGCTATTGTACCTGCAAAGATGGTGGATATGCATTTTGTTGTTGTGAGAAAAATCTACCATCCAACTTGAATTACTTACCATCCATGGAAGACTACGACATCATGCCCTTAAGATCATAAGTGTTATGATACAAATGATAAAATATTCACAAGAACAACAATATGACAAAAAAGGTGCACTAGCCAACTTAATTGTATTCACACCAATGGTACGTATTTATAGTATAATGGGTGATGTCAATTCATAGAAATATTTCCTCCTGATCCTAAAATCATGTATGATGACTAGGCTAGGAAATCTGAACTAACTCATTAGTCACTATTTGAGGATAGATTACTAATATCCTAAATGAATAATACAAATATAGGTGACAATTAGAATCAATAATCTCTAAGGTAAATCATAGGCTAACAATAAGGAGTTGATCAATCTTAATGTAGAAGATCAAAAGAATCAATTTGTTTTGATTAGTGGAAAGTAGAAAATAAACATTGTTAAACATTGTGGGATGAAGAAATCTGGCATCTTTGTGACACTAAGAAGGTTCAAGATGAAAAAAATTCTCTTAGAATGCCCTCTTGATACCCATATTAACTCAAAATTTCAAAATATATGTTATAGTACCAACCTTCCTAACAATTTAAGTCATCAAATCTATGGTGATCTTGGAAAGTTTCTCTTAATACTTGTATATAATATATAAAATTTTAAAAAATCCAAGTACTTTATTACCTTTCTTAAAGTTTGACAAACCAATATTCGTCGTAATAGAATTCAATCATTGTGATCTCATCATCAAATTCACTATAAATTTATATTTATAATAATACTATATGATTCAAAGTTTTTGGCTAGAAAATAGTACAAATAAACATAAAGTGTTTAAATAATATAATATAATGCTTTAAAAGACAAAATCATGGAGTACATAATTTTTTTTTGGAAGACAAAGAAATCCAACCATAGAAAAATGATACTGAGCATGAACAAATAATATTTTATTGACTATGTTTTCAGTTTCTCTAGTTCAAATCTATAGTATCATTATATTTTTCTCGTTTAACCATGGAAATGTAGATTTGTTGGTGAAAAGTTCTATATGTTATGATGGATGTGAGTACATTGGTGCACGATTCTTCTAAAACATTAGGATTGTAAAAATATTCATTTTTTTTTAGTTTTTCATAACGATTTTTCTTGCATCTCATTGGTTGCACGTGTGAGGTGACTTTGATTTTCCAATTTTTATCTTATTATCACTTGCATTTCTTTTAATTATACAAAAATATTTAATTCTTTTGGAAATGGTACAACTTTGTATTTTGTTGGGAACGTTGGTGTGTTAGATTTTCGAGCCACCAAATCATGGGAAATCTGAGTGGCTTTGGTTTTGGTGATGTTACATGTCAATTGGAACCCTATTGTATTCAATTCTTTATCAACAAATCACCGACAATGCGAAGTATTAAAGTTTTCAATCAACAAATGGTTGGTGTCGTGAAATAGATTTCATCAAATTTTAGTGATGCTGAAATTATTTTCTTAGGTTTTTGTGGTTAAAAGCTACAAACAAACACCAAAAGGAGATCTTGAAAAAAAAAATGATTACAAATTTATTGAACAAAAAAAGGTAGTGTAACTAAAAAAAAATATTATAGAGAATCAAAGAGCAAGTTCACCATAATAGTAACTAGGATTAGAAAATGGTTGGTGTCATGAATGTTTTCCATTTGAGTGGTATTATGTGTCTTTGTTGAAGCAAGGGTGTCATATTTTTTGTGTAACGATGGAGATCTAGAATTTATTTGAGGCTAAGTGGGTGTGTTGTTGTATCTTCGGATGGTTGTGGAAGATTAATTTTGCATTATGTGAAGCATTGGACTACAAGATGCAATTGATGTTATGTGAGACATTGAGTTTCATGGTGGGTGTGTTGAACTAGTATTATGGATTTTGCAAAGTGTCGTGGGATGTCATCTTTGTGTGTACGTTGGACATGGTTTGCTAGTGTATTAGATTATCTATAAAGTCTATAAAACTAATCTATTTTCTTTGACAACAAATAAAAAAAACTAAAGAAACCAAAAATCCCAGACTAGGGTACTCATCGATGGCATCCTATAGAACTTTGCAACAACACACAAATTGACATGCACAAGTAGGATTACCCAAATCCAAAATAGCCACATTGCAGAAAATTTCATCGACTAGAGAATCTAATACACTAGCACGCCCACTTTTTCTAAGTTTTTGTTTTTTTTTGTGAAATAGAACGATGTTATGCAAGGCCTCAATATTTTTCATTTCAACGATTCTATGCACAAAATGTCTGTGTGTATATAGTGTGTCTTATTATTAAACATTGAATTAAAATAGATATAAAAAAAATAATTTATGAAGTGAGAGGTAACTATTATATAAATTTTCCAATACAGTTGCCAAAATAAAATCTGTAAATTTTAGAAGTTCACTTAATTAAATTTAACATCAATACTAACTATGTCAATTCAGTCTATAAACCTCCGAGAATAAAATATATATAGAAATTTAGTCAATTAAGTGGAAATTTAATGTTCTAAATGTTGAATTGACTTTTAGAAAGTCCAAAAAGAAAAATATGTAAAGTATCTAGAGCAATAAATTTTATTTGTAACCTTAATAAATTGATACCTTTGAATCCCTTGAGCACACCACTCCCTTCTTATAGATTTTAACCTTGTGCAATATTTTGCTCCAAACAAATTTTGAGTAAAAGAACAAAAAATATACAATGAAAAATACACACATTATACAAAGATTTTTCCCGTGGAAACCCAAAACCCAAACCGGGAAAACCAACATATTCTATATTCATTCACATCATGCATTGTTTACAATACAATATACATATATGAGCCAGCGACATCCAAAAACCTAATCCAATGACCTCAATTAATCAACAACCCTAATTCCTTAATCGAAAATAGAAAACCATCGACGAAAAACCATGTGCCAAAAAAACGTCTATAAATGAATATAAAAACAAAGGATTACCCACAAATGAACACAAACACTACTAATATATAATTATGACTAGAATTAGTATTTTTTTTTAACTTTCAACCACATAAAACCAAACACTGCTAATATATATATGAATATAATTAATTATTTCTACTTCTAATCATAATTATAATTATCTCTACTAACACTACAAACCCACACTAATATATATATATATATATATATATATATATATATATATATTAATTTATATAAACATTTACTACATAGATTTCAAATATAGAAAACCTATACATTATAATGTTATAATCTATTGAATATATATATATATATATATTATTGTTAAATGTATTAATATTAATTTATATAAACAATGGCTACATACTTTTGAACCATAGAAAATGAAAAAAATAAATATATTTTATTCTTTTTAACAATAAAAGAGAAACTAACAAAAAAAAAAGAAGCCTAGACTAGGTTACTGATAAGGATGATAGTCTATAACACTTTGCACCAACAAAGCTATAATTCCATGGTGCTAGAATTCCACGGTTAGAACAACAAAATATAATGATACTATAGCCATGAACGAGAGGAAACAAAAACATAGTAGATAAAATATACTAAAGTGATCTATTCTCTTTGTCACCAAATAAAAACTAAACAAAAAACAACAATCAAACCAAGATACTATAGCTTTGAATATAAATAATTACGACATAACTTTGAACTAGAGAAAACCAAAGAAACTAATTTCCATGCGCCTAAAACATGAATCAATCTAGCACCATCTTTATTCTCTTTGACAATAGGGAAATAAAATAACAAAAATGAGAAGCCAAGAAACTATTGGTTTTAACGAGATAAATTGGAAAGTTTGTACTTTATTCTCTTAATTTTCTACTTTATCCATAGCTAGAAGAGGAAAATATAATGATACTAAAGTCATTGTCGAGATAAAAAAAAGCAAAGGCAATAAAATATACGAAACTAATATATTCTCTTCGACAAAAAATAAAAAAATAAAAAACTAAACAATCAGACCAAGGTTCTATAGTCAAGAACTAGAGAAAACAAAAACATAGTGGATAAAATATACGAATGTGATCTATTTTCTTTGTCACCAAATCAAAAACTAAGAAAAAAACAAAAATCAGACCAAGCTACTAATAATCACGACAACGCTTTGAACTGAGGAAATCCCAAGAAACTAATTTCCACGTGCCTAAAGCTTGAATCAATCTAGCACCATCTTTATTGTCTTTGAAAATAGGGAAATAAACTAACAAAAACAAGAAGCCGGGAAACAATAGATTTCAACAAAAGAAAATGGAAAGTTTGTATTTTATTCTCTTAGGTTTCTACTCTATCCATAGCTGGAAGAGAAAAATATGATGATACTAAAGTTGTGAATGAGAGAAACCAAAAACATAGGCAATAAAATCTAGGAAAGTAATGTATTCTCTTTGACAACAAATCAAAAACTAAAAAAGGCAATAATCATACCAAGGTACTATAGCTTCAAACATGAATAGTGACAACATAGCTTTGAACTAGAGAAAGCCTAAAAAACTAATTTCCATGCAGCTAAAACTTGAATCAATCTTTATTCTCTTTGACAACAAGAAAAGAAACTCACTAAAACAAGAAGCCCAAACAAAGGCACCATAGCTTTGAACGAGAGAAGAAAAATGTTTTTATTTTATTCTCCTAATTTTTTGTTTTATCCATGGTTATAAGAGAAAAATATAATGATACTATAGCCTTGAACTAGAGAAACCAAAAACGTAATGGATAAAGTTCATGAAACTAACCAATTCTCTTTGACCAAAAAAAAAAAAAAGAATCGAACCAAGGTGCTATAGCTTCGAACATAAATAATCATGACGGAGCTTTGAACCAAAGAAAATATAAGAACTAACAAAAAAAGAAGTCTGGACTAGGGTAATCACAACAACGACAACATATAGCAATTTGCACCAACAAAGCCATAATTCTATGATTAGAAAAGGAATTTACAATGACACCATAACTACAAACAAGAGAATCCCATAACATATCTAATAAAGTATACCAAACTAATCTATTATGTTTCATAACAGATAAAAGAACGAAATAAACTATGATGGTAGCCTATAACACTTTGCATCAACACACAAATTGACAAGGACAAGTAGCATTACCCAAATACAAAATACTCACATTGCGGACAATTTCGTCGACCAAAGAATGCAATGCACCAGCAAGCCTGACCCGACGCACAACGACTGTATCCTATGGCACTCATCAAAACCCAGGTTACTAGTTGAACACACCCATAATGTCTTTCAGAAAAAAATGAAAACTTAAAAATAGACCTCGACCAACATACTCACAACGATGGCAGACTATAGCACATTGCACCACGACAACACTTTCAACAATTTTCTCCACCATACAATCTAATACACCAGAAAGCGTGGGTTGACGTACTAACAAAATGTCATCCCAAGGCACTCTGCAAAACCCAGATTACCAGGTCAACACACCCACAATGAAACTCATTGTCTCACATAACATCAACCCCATCTCGTAGTCCATTGCTTCACATAACGCAAAATAAACCTTCCGTAGGTAAAACACCATGCCCACTTAGCCTCAAATAAATCCTAGATCTCCATTGTTACACAAGAAATATGACATGCTTGCTTCAACAAGAACATGTAATACCACCCAAATGGAAAACATTTATGGCACCAACCATTTGTTGATCAGAGACTCTAATACTTTTTGTCCTCGATGATTTGTTGATCAAAGAATTAAATACACTAGGGTTCCAAATGAAACATAACATCAACTAAACCCAATCCATTCAGACCACCCAAGATTAGTAAGCTCTACAATTTAATACACCAGCTTTTCCAAGAAAACAAACATTTGTACTCTTGCCAAAAGAATTAAATATTGTATATAATTTAAAAAATAAGCATGTGATAATAAGATAAAAATTGGCAAATAGAAATCACCTCACACCTACAAAATAGTTCAGAGTCAAACAGATAAT
>JZKD02S1816496.1:602305-617517 GCA_000966675.3 Picea glauca
CCAGGGTCGAAGTTAGACCGAAAATATTTGTTTCTAATATTTTCTGAGTTTTGCATATTGCTGATATTTAATTTCTGCGTTGAAAACGATGTTCATAATCCTCATGTTTCAGTTCAGAAATTTATTTTCTCTTCAGAAATTTATTTTCTGTTAAGTATTTTAGATGCTAAAACACCGCTGTAGCTTATGCTGAAACAGTGTTGAAAATATGTTTGGCATTTAAATTTGACGGAAAAATCAGCGAGACTGAAACTGGGTGGGATTTTGAAGAACTTAACACCAACTTCTCGTGCCATCCCCTTGAGAATCCTTGAAATGCGGTCTGTCAATGAAGGTTGACTCTACCCAAAGCAATGAGCATGCACCACCTGTCACTTCTACTTTACTCTGCGTACGGGGTAAGTTCTTTCCACCTGTCCACATGGGTTCTATGGCTTTTGCGACTCAAGCGGGAAACCAACCACCGTTCCTCTTCCTCTATGGATCCCCGAATCTGAAATCATACCTTCGGTGAGATCAACGGATGTGTTCCTCCCTCGATCCAATGGTCCTAGCTGTATCGAGATTTCACCACTCGAAAATATACAACACTTGACCCAAACCACTGGTCACTCAATTCCCCGAATTCTGATATTCAAATTCACATATGAGATCAACAGTCCTTGGTGATCTAGATCTGACGGTCACTACTCCTCTTGAGCTTATGGGTGTTGAAAAGGAACTCAGTCCTAATCTCTTCACTGTTCTAAGAGATCCAATGGTTCACGGGATCTCGCCACTTCTTCCTGAAGAGATTAAACCGTCCGATTCAACTTCTCAAGGACTTCTAGCAAAATGACTTGGCGTCCTTCCTCCAGAACTTAACTCTTGTGAGCCAATTCAACCTCCATCTCCCTTTGGAACAATTGAGAGGTTATAACCCTCCTGAGCTTCCACTTGCAACCTCAAGGCCTCCAAAAGGGTCTCTGAACACATTCCTTGGGGACCCTCCACTGCACTCTTTGCAGGAGTTCTCAGAAAGAGAAACAACTGAGACTCATTCATCCCTTATCTATAATTCAAAAATTCAACATAGAATTAGAGAGCATAGACACACACATTGGCATTGAAATAGAATGCACACAAAGAATGTAAACAAGCCTGCAACATACCATTTAACAGGTGGTTCCAACAACCATAACAAACACATAGATTTGAATCAAAACTTTCTTCTATTAAATCCAGTTCTTCTGTACATGGCCAATAGCAACTAAAATGCATAAAATTCTTTGTCCTCCTATATTCCTCTCTACAACTCTACATCTTATGAATTATGAATTATGTTTTTTTGATACAATTGTTGAGGGTGTCTATCATTTGTTTTCCCTCCTACCTCCTACACTCCTAAAACTGTCTAATCTATTAAATTAAATCTACCTACTTGCATTCATTACGCATAAATGCCTCTAGCTTCGATAGATGAGAGAAACACTCAAGATCTATTTACAATATCCAAAACAAAAAGTAAGTACGCTTCCCTAGCTATTACATTAATGTCCATTCATTAATCTTCAAAACACTTCAAAATGTGTGCTAGTTCTTTTCCAGCTATCTCGTTTGGTTAGGCGCGTGTCTTTGGATTTATACAATGCTCCTAGATCATACTCCCTCGCTTGAAAATTTTCATGAACTCCTTTTCATGAGTTCCTTCATTGTTCGTCCATGCTTTTGAATTATTGTTTCATCCTCCCAATTGACATATTCAACTGGATGTCCTTTCCATTTGAAAAAGTATTCAAAATACTCTTTTCTCCTCTTGCTAATCCTCTTGTCAATTATGCTTTCCATCTGTGGCTTTTCAGCTACATGCATTTGTTTTGTCCATTGAATCTTTTCATATTTATCTTTTGGTCCTTCTTCAGCTCTGTGAGGGTACAAATCCGCGATATTAAATATCGATGAGATTCCGACCCCATCGGGTAATTCAATCTCATATGTGTTTGTCCCAAATTTCCTTATGACCTTACACGATCCAATCTTTTTCATCTTCAGTTTGTTGTATGTTCCCCTTGGCAACCTCTGCTTCCTCAAATGTGAAAGAATCAAATCACCAAATTTGAATTGAATTTCTCTCATGTGTTGATCTTCTCTATGCTTGTACTCTTGACTTGAACACTACAATCGCTCCTTAATTCCACTGTGAAGCTCCTTCATTCCTTCTGCAAAGTCCTCTGCACTATCACTCCTAAATTTATCCTGTTCTGAATATGTCAATTCAAAAACTCCCCTTGGCTGCATTCCATATACAACCTGGAATGGACTCTGCCTTGTGCTTCTATTGAGTGAATCTTTGTAAGAGAATTCCGCCTATGGCAGAGTGTGATCCCATTGAATCTGCTGTTCAATAACTAAGCTCCTCTGTCTATCTATCCATTTGAGGATGATATGGTGAGCTAAAAGACAAATTTGTCCCCAATTTCTTCCATAAGGTCCTTCAGAAATTTCCTACGAACTTGGTATCTCGATTAGAAATGATACTCCTTGGCAAGCTGTGAAGTCTGACGACTTCCTTGAAAAATAGGTTCACAATATGAGTTGCGTCACTAGTTTTCTGGCATGATATGAAATGTGCCATCTTTCAAAATCTGTCTACCACTACAAATATTGAATCATATCCCCTTTGTGTCCTTGGAAGTCCCAATATGAAATCCATGGTCACGAGATCCCATGGTCTTTCTGGTATGGGTAATGGTTGGTATAACCCTGTGTTCTGCCTTTTTCCTTTCGTGTGCTAACAAATTTTGCACCTGTCCACAAATTTCTTCACATCTGTACTCATCCCTGGCCATAAATATGAGCCATTCAACTTTGAGAACGTTTTGTCATGACCAAAGTGTCCGACCAATCCTTCGTTGTTCTTTTCCTTCAACAAATTCTCCCTCATGGAGCATTTCAGAATACATAGTTGATTTCCCATGAACAATAATCCATCCTGGATCATGTATTCAGTCCATTGGCTTCTATCCCAGAGAATTGGATTCTCAGACGCATCATATGCCTCTTTGAAGTATGGATCATCCCTGTACATTTCCTTGAGGTTATCAAAACCCAAAGCCTTGACTGTGAATTCCTGCATAAGAAAAAATTTCCTGCTCAAAGCCTCAGCAACTTTGTTAGAAGTTCCAGAAATATGCTTAGTCAAAAAAGTAAAATTTTGCATGTATTCAACCCATTTATCATGTTTTTGGTTCAACTTCTCCTGTAGAGTCACGAATTGCAAAGCGTGATTATCACTGTACAAAACGAAATCCTTGGGAACCAAATAGTGTCTCCATTTCTTCAGCGCTTGTATGACTGCATAGAATTATTTGTCATACGTGGAGTACTTGATCTTTTCTCCATTCAGTTTTTCACTGAAATACGCAATCGGTCTGTTGTCTTGGCTCAAGACTACTCCAATGGAAAATCCACTCGTGTCACACCTGACCTGGAATGTCTTGCTTAAATTTGGCAAAACCAGAATTGGCTGCTCAGTGATCTTCTTCTTCAGCAGGTTGAAGCTCTTCTCTTCTTCCTCCATCCAGTGAAAATATTTATGTCTTTTCTTCACCGTATCGATCATCGATGTGCTAATTCCACTGAAGTTTTGGATGAATTTCCTATAGAAGCTAGCCAAACCATGGAAGCTTCGAACTTCAAACACGCTCTTCGGCGATGGCCAATCTTTAATCACATTTATCTTTTCTGGATCCATTTGCAATTCATTTGTAGAGATAACAAAACCCAAATAAATGACTTATGTCCTCATAAATGACGATTTCTTCATATTGATCAGAAATTTCTCTTTTTGTAACCTCCTCATCACTGCAACTAAATGCTTTAAATGTTCTTCTTTAGTTTTGTTGAAAATTAATATATCATCAAGATATGCAATGACAAATTTCCCAATGAAATCCTTCTAGACTTCGTTCAACAACCTCATGAAAGTACTGGGCGCATTTGTTAAGACAAATGGCATGACAAGCCATTCATACAACCCTTCATTTTTCTTGAATGTTGTCTTCCATTCATCACCTTCTCTCATTCTAATATGAAGATATTCGCTTTTCAAATCAATATTTGAAAAACACTTTGCTCTACTCAAGAAATCCATCAAGTCGTCCATCCTTGGCAATGGGAACCTGTAACTGATGGTAATTTTGTTGATTTCCCTTGATTCTGTACACATTTTCCAACCACCTTCCTTTCTTGGGCTGAGCAGTGTCAAAACAACGCATGGACTCAAGCTCTCCTAAATCAATCCTTTGTCCATTAAGTCCTTGACCTGTCTCTTAACTTCTTCATTCTCCAAGGGTGTCAACTTGTACGCTGCTTTGTTTGGAAAATTGGCTCTAGGTATAAGATCGATATGATGGCTTATACTCATGATAGGTGGCAATGAACAAGGTAGTTCATCCACTACTATATCAGCAAATTCTTCTAGCAACTCCTGGATTTCTTCCGGTAAATCATCTATCCTAGTGTTGTTCAAAAAAATTATGGTCTTCCTAACCACAATGAATTGGGTGTCTTCCTTCTTCTTGACTTCCTTAAGAAGTTCCTTCCCACTCATGAGAAGTACAGTGTTGCTCATCTTTGTTTTCACCTCTTTGTTCTTAATCGGCAGCAACATGTGCATCCTACCACTTTTCTCCAAAGTGTACGTGTTATTTCTCCCATCATGCACCACATTTATGTCATATTTCCATGGTCTACCCAAAAATAGATGACAAACGTCCATGGGAATGACATCACATAATATCTCATCTTTATATCCTCCTATTTTAAATTAAACTAAACACTATTCAGTGACATTTACCTGATGTCCTTTTTGTAGCCACAAAACTTTGTATGGGCTTGGATGCGCAACAGTCTCTAGCTCCAATTTTTCTACCATTTCCATAGATACAAGATTATCTGTGCTACCGCTGTCTACTATGACCTTGCATACCTTGTCTTTGGTTTTGCAGGTAGTCCGAAACAGACTGTTTCTTTGGGTTGGGTTCTCTGGCTCCCTTTTTGGGTTATCAAAGACCTTCCACCCTCAATGTCCTCTGCCTCAACATTCCATCCTTAACCCTAAGCAATGTGATTTTCACCACCATCTTTCTTCCTATCTGGACACTCATAGGATTTATGTCCAATTTTTCCACAGACAAAGCATTTCACTTCGCCTCCTCTGCCTCTTCCTCTTCCTCTGACTCAAGGAAAAATATTTCTATCACCATACTACGTCCCCTGTGAGATTCCTCCTCTCTCAAGTTGAGTTTGAGGTTTCTTCCCCTCTTCTTTAGGTCCTTAAGTTCTGTCCTGGGCAATCGTCTTCCCTCTGCTTTGACTTTTGCCTCAACCTCTTTGACCTTGCTTTCGGCTCAACTTCTCTTCAACTTTCAGAACCATCTGATAAGTATCTTCTATGGTTCCGATGGTCATCATGCTCATATCATCCTGAATGTCATACCGTAGACCATTCATATACCTGGAAACTTTCTCATCATTGCTTTATCGATGACTTTCTATGTTGTTTATCCTATAGAAATATTCAGTGTATTCTTTCACTAACATCAGCTTCTGTCTCAAATTTTGCATCCTCCGAAATAGATTTATTTGATAATCTCTAGGTATAAACTTGGCTTTCATTTTTTCAACCATTTTATCCCATCTTTTGATTTTCTACTTTCCCTTGAAACCTCTATCAGCCTACAGTTCATCCCACCACAGTGTTGCATGCCCTTTAAGTATAGTAATGGCATGTTTGACTTTCTTGTCTTCCTCGACATCCTCATAGTTGAAGTATTTGTCTAGAGCTCTAATCCAGTCTAGAAGCTCTTCAACATCCAGGTTGCCTTCGTACATTGTAATGTCCATTTTTTCCCTAGCACCTATCCTAGCAATAGCCTAGAATAAGCATTCTTACACAACATATTCTATTGCAACTTCTTCGTTTTCATCTTCATTTTCACTTTCATCCTCACTGATATCCCCATCATTAACTATGTGCCTCTGTGTTGTCTCCATAGCATCAAGCCTGGCATGTAATTCACGCATTTCTCTTTCCACTACAGGATCAGGCATTTCCCTTTCTTTTCTTCTTGGTGGCATGGTTGTAAAATTCCTCTTTTCTCTCTGCTAGAGAAAGCAAAGAACTTGTTCTGGGCTCTGATACCACAACTGGTGCAGACCTCCTGCCCTCAGGCCAAGATCCACGTAGGATCTTCTCTAAACCTCGACAAGGTTTAATTAAACTCTTTTCCTAAGCCGACAAAGGATTTTGAGTCTCGCGAGTTGTGGCACTTTGAATATTATTCCCTGGCCCTTGGAAATAGCAGAAACATGAAATGAAAATGCGATAAGGTGTAAGCCCCTCTCTTCAGCTGCTTTTCCTATAGGACCACATCCAAGCCTTATGCAAGCACCTTTCGCAACTCGCGACTTCACTAGTTGGAGCACCAACTTCTCGTGCCCTCCCCTTGTCAGTCCCTGAAATGTGGTCCATCAACGAAGGTTCACTCTACCCAAATCGACGGGCATGCACCATCTTTCACTTCTGCTTTACTCTTCTTACGGGGTGAGCTCTTGCCACCTGTCCACATGGATTTTATAGCTTTCGTGACTCAAGCAAGCAACCAATAGTTGTTCCTCTTCCTCTATGGACCCCCAACTCTGAAATTGTACCTTCAGCGAGATCGACGACTATGTGCCTCCCTCGATCCAATGGTCCTGGCTGTATTCAGATTTCACCACTCAGAAATCTACAACACTTGACCCAAACCACTAGTCACTCGATTCCCCAAATTCCAATATGCGAATTCACATAGGACATCAATGGTCCTTGTTGATCTGGATCTGATGGTCACTACTCCTCCTGAGATTATGGGTGTTCAAAAGGCACTCAGTCCTAATATCTTCATTTCTCTAAGAGCTCCAACAGTTCCTGGGATCTCGACACTTCCTCCTGAAGTGATTCAACCATCTGATTCAACTTCTTAAGGAATTTTGGCCAAATGACTTGGCGTCCTTCCTCCAGAACTTAACTCCTGTGAACCAATTCAACCTCCTTCTCCCTTTGGAACAATTTTGAGGTTCTAACCCTCCTGAGCTTCCACTTGCAACCTCAAGGTCTCTAAAAGGGTCCCTAAATGCATTCCTTGCGGACCCTCCATTGCACTATTTGCAGGAGTTCTTAGAAAGAGAAACAACTGAGACTCATTCAACCCTTATCTAGAATTCAAACATTCAACATAGAATTTGAGAGCATACACACACACATTGGCATTGAAATAGAATGCACATAGAGAATGCAAACAAGCCTGCAACATGCCATTTAACAGGTGGTTCCAACAACCATAAAAAACACATAGATTTGAATCAAAACTTTCTTTTATTAAATCCAGTGCTCTTGTACATGGCCAATAGCAACTAAAATGCATAAAATTATCTATCCTCCTGTATTCCTCTCTGCAGCTCTACAACTTATGAATTCTAAATTATGTTTTTTTGATACAAGGGTTGAGGGTGTCTATCATTTGTTTTCCCTTCTACCTCCTACGCTCCTAAAACTGTCTAATCTATTAAATTAAATCTACCTACTTGCATTCATTACGCATAAATTCCTCTACCTTTGACAAATGAAAGAAACGCTCAATATCTATTTACAATCTCCAAAACACAAAATTAAGTACGCTTCCCTAGATATTACATTAATGTCCATTCATTAATCTTCAAAACACCTCAAAATGTGCACTGGTGCTTTTCCAGCTGTCTCCTTTGGTTAGGCGCATGTCTTTGGCTTTATACGATGCTCCTGCATCACTATTGGAAATGTATCAGAGTGTAGAACACTTTGAAGGGGTTGTGGATAGCTTCTAAAAAGTATAACCCTAAAAAAAATTGTTTAATGCCTCAAAATGGATATGGAAGGTTATGGACCCCAATTTTCCAAACTGGGACCTGCCACTAAAATGACCCTGCAAGTTGATTCCTCCAATTTTTTCCAGTCTCAAAGCATCGATATAGATGAAAAATAATATAATGATCCAATCCGGATCAACATCATTCTCATAAGTCCATCGACCTCAAGACCATTGGTGCCTCCTTTAGATGATAGTTAGGGTTTGAAAATATAACCCTAGTGGTGCTTCCCTCCTGAGCCTCTCCCTGGCTTCATTACGTGAACAAATACAACCTTCAGTATTCTTCTTCTCAGTGGAGGATCTACTCTCCTACAAAAATAATCACCCACAACAAAAACTATGTTTACCCTACTCATATGGATAATCCTACACATGAATACATCTTTATGACTCTCATCTTCCTAGGCTCGCTAGTGAGGGAGTCAAGCCTCAACAAGCTCTTGTATCGAGTTATACATATTTAGGACCATAGGAGATAGAGAGAGTACACACACAATTACCTTGTCTATTATATTAGAGAACATATGCATTTATACAATGTCAAGAAGAGCTCAACCATTGATCTGGCTTAGAGACCAAGGGTTCATATTTACCTTATCTAACTATCACTATCTCGTCCTTACCTTTATCTTCTTGAATCATGCACTCAAGTACTACTTTGACTTGGAGTGGAATCCTTACAATATTTATTTCTAACTTAATCACATAGGTCCTCTCATCTAGTTACATGTCCAACATAGTGAATATTTTAGACCTCGATGTAATAAAGATGTTATTAGTGTTATTCAAAGTGTTTATTTTTTAAAATTATTATTATAAATAGAAATAATACTATAATATGAAAATATAAATATAAATATATAATTAAAAAAAATGTTTTTATTAAAATTTATTTATAAAAATTTAGATAAAATATTCAGAAGAAAAACAATATAATGGAAAAGGCTTACTAGCCAACTCAATTGTATTCACACCAATGGTACATATTTATAGTATAATGGGTGATGCCACCTCATAGAGAGATTTTCTCTAGATCCTAAAATCATGCATGAGGACTAGGCTAGACAATACTAACTAACTCATTAGTCACCACTTGAGGATACATAACTAATATCATAAATGAATAATGCAAATAAAGGTGACAATTAGACTTAGTGATTGGTAAGGTACGCCATATGCTAATTGTCCCCCCCTCAATCACAAGTCCAATTAATAATACCAACTATGAAGCATAAATTAGTATCATTTCCAAGTCTTCATACTAAAACTCTTGAGTTGAGACTTGATGAAGAATTTCCTGAAAAATGACCAATCTAGATGTTGAATGGGTCATCTAAAATGAACTAGAAGAGAACCAAGATATGGAAGTGAACAACTGTAATATTTTAACATTCCCTAATTGCTTGACAATTCAGTCATTTTTCCAAGTATCTGAGCTAGACGAATTTGATGTCTTTTGCTAATTGGTGAACATGTAGTATCACCACTCTACTATCAGTGTATCACTGAAGTTCTCTCTAAATCTGTGGTTTGGGATAACCATTGACCAATTGATACCATGTATCTAATGGGTTTTGGATGAACCTAACCATTTTTTATACTTTTAGGTGTCCAACAACATCCCAATTCTATATCATGTATATGATTCAATTGTTATTCATTGAAACATAATTCTTCCAAAGTCTTCCATCTACATACTTTCCTTTCCCATTTGACAAATTTGATGCCCATTTAGAATATTTGATGTCAAAATTTTCATTCTGATAACCATATTCAATTCCATCATCAATTCCCCCCTTTGTAAACTAAAAGGAGATACCACAAGTGGTTTCACGAACCATCTTCACTTGATTTTTGAACTTCTTGTGACCTCATGGTTAACTCCAGCGTGAGTGGAGCCTCTTGACGTCACCAATTATACAATGGATTTCACCACTACCTTAGTCAAACACATATGTTGATTTTAATAGCCTTGGAGAAGTTTACTCACAAAATCCTATTCTAAGGCTCTAAATCTTAAGCTAGTTTGTGCACCCTGAAAATAAAATCATTTCTAATCAATTTTAATTTTATTGGCATTACTTTTAGTGGATTTGTTTACTCAAAATATTTGGTCGTGAAACAAATGATGTTATGACTCAACAAGTAAAAGAAATGAATATGAATACAATGCAAAGTCCTAACTTCAATTCTCAATAAATGATGATATTTTCAAAATGAAACTTTCAATTCAACTCTGCAATTTCAAATAAGATGCAATATTTCCATACATGTATTAAGATAAATGATAAGAACCCAAAAGATCAAATGACATAATGCAAAATGTATATTTTTGGTTTTTCAATATAAAGAAATGAAAACTCAAGGACTGAACAACAGCTTGATATATAGACCCTGCTGTAAGAAAACATAGACAAACCAAGTATGATAACAAGAAGAAAACACCCATCCCAAGATACATGGACAACTAATGAAATATGATGAGAAAGAAAAACCTCCCAAAGAAAGGTGTCCTATCACTTTGCAGGCACTTAACAGTCATGATAGAGACCCAAGAAGACTCAACAACCATCAAAACTTACCCAGAAAACACCAAAATCCACAATTAAGCAAAAAAGGATGATGTATGCGACTATTCAAGAAAAGGCCGCATATGTACGTGCCTTATGGAACGACAAATCACGTATGTATACGTCTGTTAAGGGAAAAAATGTGTATATGTGTTAAAACATTGTCAAGTTAAGGATAAGGCCAAGAAACTCAGATTCCAAATGAAAATAGGTTGTCAAGCAATCAAACGACAAGAAAACTCAAGCTAACTGAGAGCAATCAAAGGAGAAAAATAGTGCAAACCCCATAAATAAGATTCAATCCCTAGTATGATCACCAATTATGTTACGAGAAAAATCACTTTATGGCAAGGGGTAAACCACAACAGACAGAATGAGTGTAGAAATAAACTCTAGTCTCAAGTATGCTATATAAACAAAGATGCTAACAAGAGAAGATAAAGAGCTTACCTCGTTCGGATGTTCAAAAAAGACCAATGTTGAGCACTCGAGTCAAATATATACACCTCCAGTATGTCCTCAACAACCAAGATACACAAACATATGGTGATAATATATACATTTAGAACATACAATATCATAATCCATCAATATTCATAACAATTTTGCCCATGGAATAACAATTCAAATATTTGCAAGACATTAATCAGACGAGAAAAGAGTATTTCTATTAAAATATGATTAGTAGAAGTGTATGAATGAAAAATTATATGTCGACATGTTTTGGAACCGATAAACTAAGTCCCCTCTAGCTGAGCCTCCACCACTTCAATCCTCCACCAAAGGCAAGCTCATATAAGAGAGACAATGATGTTCTCCATCAAAGAGGGAAGAGTTTGGGGGTTGAAAAATGTCTTCAGAATTAAAAGGACAAAAGGATGCAGACTCAATATGAAGTGAAAAATTTCTTCATAGTAACATTTCTCTAAATGTTGAATTCTTTCTCTCCCTTCCATAGCTTGGATATGGCCCATTTATAGACTTCAAATGGAACTGAAGGGCCAAGTTAGAATGTTTTCACTATATGGAAGATCAAGGATAATGGATCTCATGACGTGACATGGAAACCCAACACCATTTTTAATTTTGGACACAAAACCCGATGTACATGGGATGTAATGGTGAAACCCGTGTAAACACATGTTGTATAGTTGTTAGGGAGTGTATATGTAGAAAAATATGTTTTTTAGCTCTGGGAATTGCAAAAAGGGACTTCAAGTCTACATAGGGAAATGGAAAAGGCCTCTCAGGAAGTTGCATGGGGTGAGGAAAATATTGTTATAACAATCATGTATATGATTCAATTTTTATTCATTGAACCATAATTCTGCCAAAGTCTTCCATCTACAAATTGTAGTTTCCCATTTGACAAAGTTGATTCCCATTTAACATATTTGATGTAAAAACTTTTAGTATAAAATCCATGTTCAATTCCATCATCAATTCCCCCCTTTTTCAGCTGAAAGGAGAGACCACAAATGGTTTCATGAACCATATTTACTTTGTTTTTTTAACTCCTGCCTCTTAAGGTGCAAAAACGTTACATCATTGTACTCCCCCATCCATGCTCAAGAAAGTACCATACTTCATCCATTATAATGCAAAGTGGGTATGTGGAAACAACCACATGTTATCTCATCCTGCAAGGTCCATGCTTAAAAGCTAAGCCATAAGGGGACCACTTTGGACTTATAACCCTTATGTCAGGTACAAAAAGGGTTATGTTCTACAAAATTGGTCTTTACTCGATATTGAATTCTACAGTAAGAATTATATAATCTCTTTGTTTTCGATGACCACTACCAAGGATCGGTCCACTCATAATGAATCTTCAATATTGTAGGTTTCTTCAATGTTGAACATATGTATGAAGAATGGTTATGCTTGCCACAATGCTTGCAAGGATGGAGATCAAAACAATGATTCTCCATGTGACCAACTCAATTGCACTGTTGGCATTTAACATTCTGATTCTAAATTGGAATAGGGTAAGTGAAAACTTCAGTTGAAGTTGAAACTTTTGAAAGGAATCCAACACTTTGGAACTGGATTGGTTTGGAATAATTGAGAATATGAAAGGTAACTTCCTTGTCATATCCAAGTCATGTTTTCTGCTTGTTGTAGTTGATTTCTTCCCAAGGTCTATGATGGGTTTGGAAAGAGTATTTTGAACCTCGTTATGCTGAACTTGTACAACTTCATATTCATCTGCATTTGGAGTTGTCTTGCTTAGTTTCTCCTTCACTGACTAGTTGTCATCATCATCATCATCATCATCATCATCATTATAGAGAGGGTTGTTCTGAACAAAAGCTAGTTCATAACACTTCACTGATTGTTGATTTTTGAGATCCCTGATTTCATTATTCAATAGTTGGAATTGATATTGCAACAGATGAATCCTTGTTTCATGACTCGCAAACATGTGATAACACTTTCGAATGCCTCATTGGTCGATATGATCGAATTTTTTTCAGTTTTTTCTAACAAAGTTTCCAATAAGGAAACCATCTCCATGATTTTAGCCATTGTTGTGCTTGAAATTCACGCTCGCTTGTACTCTTGAAGTCACTCACTTGAACTCATTTTTCTTAATTCACTTCCAGGAAGTTTAATATGTTGGTTACCACCAAAAATACATCCCAAAGCATTACAATGATTTGAGTTTCAACTACTCAACCCTATTAATTTTGACTTTGAAAGAACATAGACATGTAATAACTCAATCTTGGGTGTCGGGAGAATGCACCTTATCACAAATTCAATTCAACTTAAATTGATGTTGATTTCACACTTACAAATAAACTATTGCAATTTTACAATGAATGTTGACCTCAAAGTTGAATTAATGCAAATGTTGATGTATATTTATCTTTGAATGTTGATGTGATTGTCAACTTGATTGTTTCAATATGGTTGCTTGAATTTTCCATTAGTTTTCTTGAATATGCATGAATTTATGTGTGCTTTCTTTTCCATAAATTGATGTATGTTGTGTTAAATGATGAGTCACAATTGTGTTTATGTCAAAACTAGACATTAAACATCAAAGCAACCATGAAAACATTCACCATCCGACACAATGCAAGGTGTTAAAACTAGATAGAAAAAGAAGCCTTCGTGGAAAATTCACCATTGAACACCACACAAAGTGTACCTAAGATCCCCTTATTTAATTTCAAGTGGATCAAGGTCACCATCACCACAAAAAATATTAATTTTATTAATGAAGATGTTACATCAAACTTTCAACTAAGCTTCCCCTTTGAAATAAAAAATGTTTTAGTTTATAATTAAAAACTTCTTATCACTCCAAAATGAAAGATGCTTTTAAAAGATCTTTCATAAAACTATATTTCTCATAAAACAATATTTTAATAAAATATGCCTTATGAAAATCTTTATAGCTTAAAAGGTAAAATTTGTTTTTCTTAAAATGTGTGCATAGTTTGTTTTATATGCATACAACCTTTTAAATTTTCTTAGAAAAAAAAGTCTTTCAATATTCACCTACGTCAACATAAGAGTTTCTTTATACCATGGAAAATAAGATGCCTTGGGCTCATCGTTTTCTCCATTCTTGAATGGACCGGTGCAAAAATATCTCAATCGAGATTTTAATAGATCCGCTTCAGGTTGGAAGATGAATGCTTTTTAATTCCATTAAATACACAAACATAGATACTTGCATCAATTTTCATGAATCCATGCATTGAAATGCATCATGAAGCCAGCATATCCGCTTCTCTCTCGCCTTGTAGAAAAAATTACTAGAAATAGAAGGCGGCAACAATCTAGTTGTTTGTGAATTTGCTCCTATCTCCTCGTTTGCAATTTGTAGAGAAAGGATGTGGATCACTGATAGAAGGTGATATAGCTGATGGGCGTTGGTATGGATCGTTATCTTCAAGATTGGATTCACTTGATTTATTAGAACCTTTGGTAACACAAATATCTCAACATGTTTCTCAAGGCACATCAATTTCTCAAAACATCTTTAGCAACTGCATCCAAATACCTGTCACTCAGATTATTGAGGGAATTTCATTCATCCAATGGTAGATCAATGGTAAGAAGAAGTTGGGAAATTCATTCAGTAAACCCTAAGCGATATTTTCGGGAACACAATTAATGTCACAAGTTTGTTGGTTTTCTGATGGCTCTTACTGCGGTTTGTTTCTTCTAAAAACGGACTTGCAAGACAGAAAACAAATTGCAGGACAGAGAAAGAATGAAGAACGAATTTGCAATAACAGGAAACGAATTACAGGACGCGGAAACAGGAAAACGAATTTAACAGGACAGAAAAGAATTGCATAAAAACACCATGCTCCGATCTCATTATTGAATTGATATTTAGAGGAAATTACATGCAGGAAATGCTTCGTAAATAACGAAGCGACTAACAGCCTAACTCGGTGATGAAAACAAGAAACCAACAACTGAAAGTTAACTAATCTAATCAAGGAGCAAATCACGGAGCAACTTATTCGTCTAACACACCCCCTTAAGTTGGAGCGTGACAATCATTTGACCTAACAACACTCAGCTTAGATCTGAGTGATACAAATGTTTTTGTGCCCAAACGCTTTGTGGAGATATCAGCTTGCTGATCTGCTGATTTACAAAATTTTACAGTGATTACATCTTCATTTACCAATTCTCGAATAAAATGATAACGGATATCAATGTGCTTGCTCTTTTTGTTGAA
>JZKD02S1816497.1:10982-21357 GCA_000966675.3 Picea glauca
TGTTTTTTTCAATCTAAAAAAAGAATTTTTTTTTTTAGATTTTCAATTTTAAGCTCAAAATAAAAAGAAAGTTGGATGATATCACTTCTAAAGGTCACTAATTTTCACTCACAGCTGGGATCAATTGTCAATGCTATGTTTTGAAACAAATTGTAATTTTAACCCTAAAAATGAGGATATCATTGGGACACCCCAAATTCTCATTGTTTGAAACAAATTGTAATTTTAACCTTGAAAAAATGAGGATACTACTAGGGCACCCTTTTTTTTTGTGGGTGTTGATTTTAAGGTTTTCTTTTGCAACAATATCAATGGTCAAGGTCATGATTTCAAACAATTTTGGCTCTAGAATAAAATGGAGATGTTTATGAGAGCACCACTTTTCGATTTTAGAATTGATTTAAAATTTTTTAATTGCAACTTTACAAGGGTTTAAGACCATGGTCCCAAAAAGTTGTAATTATAACTTTAAAAAAAAGGGTGATTCCAATTAGAATGTTGATTTTGGTGTTTTTGACACAAAAATATGAGTTTTTATAGATAGAATTCTAAAGTTATAGTTCTCGTCAAATTAACAACTATGTTGATCTATGTTGATGGTCATTATTAATATATTGATCAAGATGTAGACTCTCTCTAGGTAAATGATTTCTTTTAAAATTGGAATGGTGTTCATGCTAAATCATGTGTTTGTTGAGGTGATTTTGATTGGGCTATGTTATATGATTCATCATGTCTCACTCTCAATATCATATCAAGTATGAAAAATCTCTCTCAACCATGAATGCTCTTATTATTCAATTCACTTCCCACCAAAGTCACTCACCCATTCACCTTTTTATCTCTATTCACACTATCGTCATTAGGTAACCATTACTTTATTTCCCTCCCTTGAACAAACTGAACCATCCTAGCATCAAATAGTGGAAATGGTAGTGGAAATGGGTTTTTGATTGCTAGAAATCTTGTGTTGGGGTCGAGCATCTAAACACTGTAAAATCAATCTATCAAAGCCCAGAAAGAGATTTCTAGACAAGGTATATCGAAGGTATGTGGGGGCAAGAAAAGCGCAAGCAGTTAAGGAACGAATAAGTCACTAGGTATCCATAACTTTATTCTATCTTTACTTACCAAAAACATACTCGTGGACACGACAGGTCCACAAGTCTTATTACTTCTAATGTAATCAATCATTCGTCTAGGAGTTGCATTAGAGTTAATTCATCTATATGAAACCTAGGATATATGTCCCATGCTTTTACTCGTTATGCTTTTATTCCGTGAACCATTTAGGTTAAGGGGATTGGTTTTTATAATATAAGAAAAACATTTATGTAATTAAATTTGTAATTAAATTTGACAAAGTTTAAAGAGGTGTAGATACTTTGAACTTCTAATTTCTTAAGAGGAAAGACATGTTGCCCACTAAATATAATAATGTCAAATAATATTTAAAAAAAATAAAATTTAAAAAAAATATTAATAATAATGTCAAAAATAATATTTAAAAAAAATATGAATCTATTTTATTGAGTTAGAAGCTTCTAAAGTTTAAAAAAAAATATTAAAATATATATATTGATTTCTCACTTTCACATTATGGACTTAATAGAAATTCATATTTTTCTCCCACATTATGGACTTAATAGAAATTCATATTTTTCCTAAAAACTAGGTTTCACTCAAAATAAAATAACAATTTGATGTTATGGACTTCATATTTTTTTTTTTTTTTTTTTTTTCCGGAAAAACTAGGTTTCACTCAAAATAAAATAACATTATAGACTTAATAAATTAGGTTTGGCTTTGCATTTAGGAGTTTACTTTAACTTTCAAAGTCAAAAGTTCAAACCACAGTATGGGTACAGAATATAAAATACGGTAGGAGTCCAGAATATAAAATAGTGTTGCCACGCTTAAAAAGTTTAAAAAGTGAAAGCCAGACTAGTCTGTCTACTCTACAGTGCCAAAATAACATAAATCCAAGCTGCAGAATAACGATCTCTGCTGGATAGCAAAATTCACGGCATTCCACATAGCCGTCAAAACTATTATAACATCAGGCTTTAGATATGATAAGCCCTTCCTTTCCTCAATCGCTGGCGAACCTGGTTGCCAAGCATCAACTAAAAAACCCCTCTTTCAGCAGTGCTGATATTTCAGAAAGATCAAAGCATCATATATAAACCCTAAACCTTGAAGAAGTTTGGTTAAAGGTCAATACTACATCGACTTTGGGCAACCCTGAAGAAGTTTGGTCTGTGAGGAATTTAAAAATCTCTTAGCTGTAGCTTCTCTTAAATCAAACAGAATGCAAGATTAATCAAGATGTGCTTCAGCGCCGAACACTGTTTTTTAACCCTCATCCACAATCTTTCCAAGCAAAACCTAAATCGCTCAGAGCTTTATTGATCAAAATAAGAGGGGCAACGAGAGTTAGAGATCTCACCCATTACACGCATCTGAGATCGAAGCGGCTGCTTAGAGAGGAAACGTCAAAGATGGGCTCATACCCAATTTTCAAAGTGTGTGCAGGTCGCAATCTTTTTCTCTCCATGGATTTAAGCGCAGGGCTGGAACGTACACCCCAAATCTTTGGCAGAAGGCCTGAGATTGTAAAACACGGGAGCAATGATAGACCTGACTTCAACACGAAGAGGAGCTGCTTCTCTTCCTCATGTTGAAGTCAGGGGCTACCATTATTAATCGCGCCTTCTGAAATTGTTGCTGTGAAAGTGAAAGAAAGTAGGCGAGGTAACGAATTTATAATGAAGAAGTGGCATATTTCCTTTTCTGATTCCAAATAGTTGTCACCCCTTCATCAACAACCTAGTCCAAAGTGAGTCCTATCCTTCTTAGGGTGTCAACCAGATTCCTCAACAATTTATAGAGCTCATTGCACCCAACCCATGTGTCTTCACCACATTGGACCTGATTGTCATTCCCCACTCTCCATGCTAGCTAGTTACCAATAAGGGTAAAGGCCTTCGACATAATGGACCCGTTATGAAATTTTTTTGATGGGGATCCGACCCATTCCTCAACATTCCTTGGAGCTATATATTAATGATTGATTACTTGACACCAGAGGCCTATCCCCGAGATGATCCTCCAAATGATTTTTGTTGATAGAGCCATTGCAAATTGAAAAGGATTCTTTAGTCCCCACCCACCACGCTCTTTTGGAGGTGCTATCTTTTGCCACTTAACCAAGGGGATGCCTCTACAATCCAAGCTTCCCGACCATAAGAACCTGTAACTGATCTTTCTCAATTTATCCAAATTTCCTTTTGGAATGTAGGCTAGAGTCATCCAATACACTGGGATCACCTCAATAATTGATTTGATCAAGACTAGGCACTCACCCTGAGATAACCAACGATAACACTAACACAAAATCCTCTTTTCCACTTTCAAGGTTAGCCAATCCTAGTCCTGTTTCCCATAGTCATTTGATTTTATGGTAAACCCCAGGTATTTAAGTCCCCCTTGAATATCAACCTGATGGTAAGGGAATGAATCATGCATGAATCTCACTGCTTCAATCTCTATACTTGCATAAGAAACTGTAGATTTCTTGATATTTACTAACATACTAGTAGCTTCATAATATAGATTCAAAATCTCTTTGAGTTTAATGGCATCCTTGCACAATCCATCACAAAAAAGAATCATGTCATTGACAAAAAGCAAGTGCGTTCGGTTTATGTTTTCTATTCTAATGCCTTTAAGAGAGCAAACATCTTTTGATTCTTTTATGGTACAACTCAATCCCTTGGCTACAATGAGAAAAAATAATGACGATAAAGGGCATCCTTGACGAAGGCGCCTTCTAGGCTTGAAGAAACTAGTGGGAACACCATTGATCAATAATGTAAAAGATACTAATGAGACACAGTTTATCACCCACATGACAAAATGGTTCAAAATTTTAAGAGCATGGGGGTGGGATTTGATCCACTTATGTGTGCATGGGTCACAAGATCATTTAATATAATATCTATGGGTGCAACTACATGTATGACCACTACCTCAAGGTGACCCATGGCTCCAGGAAAACCCCTCATTGGAATTGAACCTTGCCTAATGGTGAAAAACTCCTCGATTTCCACCATTTGATCCAACCCCTTTGGGAAAACAAATGAATTTAATATATTTTAATATGAGTATAAAATAAATAGATATATAAAAATAATAATATGAATGAAAATGGAACAACACAAGTTAAGGTTTGTTTTAACTCTAGATATATCAATCTTTGAAAGGGATGAAACCTTTGGAAGTGCAAACCTTTTTTAGAGTGCAAAATTTTGAAGAAAATTTTGCACTTCCAAAGATACGATCCCTCTCAATACTTGATAAATCAAATATTAAGATAGATCTACATTGATTACTTATACAGTATGGTAGTGAGATTGAAATTTTTATCCATTCAAATGTGATTATAATAATAGTGCTACATATTTTTCCAACCTAAGTGACTATTCTTACCACTTTAAAGATTTTTTTTTTGGAAGATTCAAACGAATCTACTTCAAAAGTTGAAATAAATTTCATAGAGAAGCTAATAAAAAATCACTTATGTGACCTGCATGAAGTTGAAAGTAAGATTATTGCTTTCTGCTACCCAATATGAAGGAGATTTGTAATTATGTGCTCAATTTGGAGCTAACACATGGCACTTTAAAAATATAACAAAATATTAATTTAAAAAAGTTCAATGTTGGCCTGAAGTAAAATTTTCCAGGTTATCCTTATGTAAATGACCACACACACACACACACACATAGTTAAGATCAATGACATAGCTCAAGTGGTTGAGTGCTTTGAGCTTCATGTAAGAGGTCTTAGAGTCGATTCCTTGGGCTCACTCTCTTTGTTGCATGCCTCACTCAATGTCCCTACCAGGTCAGTTGTTGTAATCAATGTTGTCGAGTTTGCATGAGGTACCATCCCAAAATGTCGAGAAATGCTTAGGTGTTTCCCAATGAGATTTTCCTTAGAAAAATAAATTAAAACTAGTTCAAAGTAAACAAATTTATTAATGTTTAAAAAATCTCTACAATCTACGCTCACATATTAGCGAAGGGAAAGCTAGTGAAAGTTATTGGGCAACTTTAAATCAAATATTAGCAAAAGTGGATTACTAAGTATCAAGGAATTTTTTGCATTAGTTGGTATCCATGAGAATATGGATATTACAAATATAGGGATATCTCTTTACATGCGATCTTTTTGGATCCACGCACACACACACACACACACACACACACACACATACAACAGTTCAAGTTTTACTACAAAAATGAAATTGTATTTCAAGTTTAAGTCTAAATTTAACTTGATGATAATAAACATTCAACAATTTATTCCTCAAGCTTAGTCATTCAATGGTGTCAAAACCTATGTAGACTGACATATTTAAAGCACAAAGACACTTGGAATTGTCTCGACTAGGGATAATTTAAAGGATGGAAATTTATCTTAGAATGTAGAAACCTTGGCGAATCTTACTAGTCTTTAATATACAAACTATAAGATGTTTGGTGATATTTTTGTAAAAATACTGAAATTTCTAAGGATTTTTATATATTTTCTATAAAATTTGGGCTATTTTTAATGTAAAATAATCTTATTCTATAGAATTTGGGCGAATCACTTTAGAAAAAATGGAAATTGAGAATCTGTTTTTTGGAAAAAAACATGGAAACTTATCCCATGGGCGATATATAGCTCCTAAAATTTTCCTTGGTCTCGATATTGAAGGAATTTTTTTATTGATTTCTTTTGGTAATTTCAGTGCTCAACATTGAGCTGACACATGACATTTAAACAAAATATTAAAATATAAATAACAAAAAATATTTCAATGTTGACCCTACGAAAAAACCTAAAATACAACTTGAAGGTCTCGAGACATAATCTCCTTAGTTATCCACAAAATGGGAATAAAATCTGGCTCCTACTTGGGGACATGTGCTCATCGTAGAGTACATGAGAACCACAACATCTCGTGATAGACCTGTGATCTAAAATGGATCCAGGAAGGCCTAAAAATCAAAGTTCTTGTAATCAGATGAAACCAATGCTATTGCATCTGGCTCGTCGCGCTGATTCTGACCATATAATTTTTTTCACAAACAAACATCGTGTGCGAAAGTTATCGCGTACTGATTGATTTCCCAAACAGAGAAAAAGTCAGCTGGTCAAAGGGTGACGTGGCACATTCTGGGCATGACATGTGGCACAGTCTACAGAGGACAAGTGGCAGCTCCTGCAATCGACATATGGCATTTCATATCTCGACATTTGACAGTTTCTGATGTTGACAAGTGGCAAGGGGTGATTGGTCCACATGGTATGGTTTTGGCCAACCATGGACTGACACGTGGACCAATCACAAGGTGCGATGTGTCACCCTGGATGGGGCCTAAAAGGGACGAATGCAAAATATTTTATAACTCCATGGGATTCGAGCCCATGACCTATCAATATAACAAAGTCCTAGCACTAATGCACTAGCCACAAAGGAAAGAACTAATCTTTGGAAATATATCCACTTTTAAAAAAATTAAACATTAAGCCCTTTTCTATGTTTAAGGGAGGTGCGTCGAATGGAGGCCAGGTCACATGTGAGAATCCCGTGACTAGGGGCGCGACCTGGGCGTGGGGGCTTAAAGGGCCTAGTGCCATGCCACATGTCATCCATGCGACCACAAAAAGGGGTGCACACCATATTTTTAGGTGCTTAACCAATTATTTGCCAATTTAGTGGGTTTTTACCTTATTTTAATGGATTTTTGGCTAAAAAGAGTAGATCTAGAGCCCAGAAAGAGGTCAAATCTTGGGGGGAAGTTGGGTTTTGACCCCCAACTCAGAATCTATATAAACCAGAGGTTTTTGACAGTCCAAACAAGTTCAAAATAGGAGAAATGATGAAGAATTGTGAAGCTCAAGCAATTTTTATGCAGGGAAGCCATTGAGGAGGGGAACTTTGCGGCCAATTTTGAGAGCTACACTCAACCGTTTTTAGTTCCATCAGTTGTGTTGGATTCTTGAGGTCGAACAAAACACAACCAAATCAATTTTTAATCCATTTAACACCTTTTTGATGTACTTTTGAAGCATTGAAGAGAAATAAGAAAGCCTCACCCATTGAGAGAAAGGCCCAGAGACATATGCAATCTTGCCAAACTCCGTTAACAAATTTGTTTTTCTTTATGCTTACATTCTGATCTTCATTTCTTATTATGGCTGCTATAACATATCATTAATTTATGCTTTTTTCAATGAATTCCTAAGTGGTAAATGAACTCATGCTTAAAACTTAACCAAGTCTTTAAAAGATAATTTCGGATCAAGTGGTATCAGATCAGGTTGATGGTTGGTTTTTGAGTTTGCATGATTACCAGGGAAAAGTTGAATCGTGGTGAAGGCAAGATTGTAGAAGGGGATCCAGAGATTGGATTGAGAAAGATGACTTCTCAAAGTGAGGGGATGGCATCGGAAGAAGGCATGTCTCACAATGAGATCGAGTTGCAAAAGACTTTACTCACCATGTCTGAGATGGTAAAGGTTTTATATGAGGATTACTTGGAACATAAGAGGCCTTTCCAAGGGGAATATTCAAAACAAGGAAAAATTGAAGAAGAAGAGGATCCACCTAAACCTCCTCCTCCTCCATCAACTTCTTCTTCTTTAAGTACAAGTTCAAAATTGACTACAAGAATCCCATAAACATAAACATTATATGCCTTTACTTAAGCTTGATGTAAAATTTGAATTGCCCATGTATGATGGTGAATTCAATGCTGAGAGGCTTGATAACTGGGTCAGACAGATGAAAGTTTACAACAGTGTGCAACAAATCAAGGATGAGGCAATTCAAATCAAGTTGGCATTGCTTCGTCTTGCAGGCACAACACTCATTTGGTGGCAGATAAAGTTGCAAAATGGCAGGTAACAAGTTGGTAATGTATTTCTATCATGGCAAGATTTTGTTTTTGCACTTAGAAATAAATTTGATTCTTTGGGTTTCAAAGAGAAGGCTTTAATTGAATGGCAAGGTATTAAACTAAGAAATGGACAAACAATGCAATAATACACATATGAATTTTGTAAGATGGCATTAATGTTAAACATTTCATTACATACCCAAGAAACTATTATGAAGTATATAGGAGGTTTACCTGCACATATTCGTAATATTGTATTTATGTTTGGACCTACTAATCTTGATGAGGTTTATGTTCAAGCAACATACATTGAGGCAGGTAAAACATGAATTGGTGTATCAGGGGAATTGTTTTCGAGGAAAGAGGACAAAAGAAAGGGGAATGGCAAGAAAGAAAATTCAATGACAAGGAGGGAAGAGAAGCTCTCTTGCAAGCATTGCAAGAAAGAAGGGCATGATGATGACCATTGCTGGGAATTGCATTCTGAGAAGAGACCGAAGTGGTTCAAAGAGAGGAAATGGAGGCAAACAGTTGCAACAACAACACAACCAACAAACTTGGGATATGATTCAGGGGATGAGACTAAAATCATAGCAGTTGGTATACCAAGTAAAATTGGTGATGGATATGATTCTAGAAGTAAATTGTTTCACATAAGGGTGATAATGAAACATACTAAGATCGATACATTGATATATAGTGGGTCTCAATCTAACTTGATTTCAGAGGAAGTGGTTAAACAATTGGGATTAAACACTAAGATGCATCATAAACCGTACTCACTCAAATGGATAAACTGTTGATATTATGGTAGCTACGGGAGGTATTTACCACCACATGTAAGACTAACAAGGATAGAATACTCCGGGAAGCAAGAAGAAACCCTAATGAGTTGGCTAATAACCCTAGAAGACTTGTCAGCTCAAGAAGATAATTTATATTATGTTATTAGCCTCCAAGAGAAGAAGTCGACCAGAAATAATATTTTATACTGAACAGACAGATACCCAGAATGAGAAGTCGGCCCTGGAAGTTAGCCAGAATTAGTATAAATACAAGAGGCCAGTTCTCATTCTGGCAGGCAGTCTCAGAATTGCAGCGCCCAATCTTGTGCGCACTGTAGTTGCCCAGTTTCTACACAGTTTTGGAGGAGAGCTGTCGTTGTAGCTGCTACAACTAGCAGTTAAGCTTGGACTATCTCTTGGCTAGGGTTTGGACTATTTGATCAGCTCTTTGTGATGCGTGTTAATGTTTATGCCATTATTATAGTTCTTTGCATTTCAATAGATAATAGCAACATAAGAACAAGATCACTGAGAAATACACATTCACAAGAGACACAACATTTATTCTGAGAAACCCTCTAGGGGAAGAAAACCCAGAAAAAACTTCCTTATCATAAATTGCCAATACAATGTCAAGAGATAACTCAAACCAATACAGAAAGTCCTCTTCAAAAGATGCGCCACTCTTCTCCCTCTCTCCATATGGTAAGTCACAACTTGCATCTTGGAAATGAGAAAGTGTGTTGTGTGTTAAAGTGAGGCGCTAGCCTCTCTATATATACAAGTTTGGTACGTGTGAAGTGTATTCACTGGCAGGGCTGACTTCTCACTCTGGGTGGATAAACCCACCTTTATTATATTTATGGGTCTCAATAATAACTGCTGGGGCCGACTTCTTATTATGCTTATTACAATTGTCTGTTGACCAATCCACAAAAGGGGATTTGGTCCTAATACAATTACCGACATGATCAATCCACAATGGGGATTGCTCCTATAAATAATATATCAATAATAATAAGAATACTCTTTGCAGTTACATTATTTCAACACTCCCCCTTAACAAGAAGGGTATTCTTCAACAGCATCAGGCGAGAGAGGTCTACATCATCAATGGCATCAGGAGGGCACTATCGTCAATATCATCTTGGAACATTGGCTGACATATCTACGAGTCACCAAAAGTTTTCTTCATCAACAACATTGTCAATCTCGAAAGAATGCCATCATCATCTGCATCAATATGTATCAGTAAAAAAAAAATGATACCTCATCACAACACTAGGCTGGCACATCACAGTACTACATTGGCTCAATGTCACAACTGTTAAGCTGGTAGCTCAGTGTTAGTCACATCTTGCTTTACGTCTAATAACTAGGTCAGAAGAAAGGTATGCATCATCTTTCTTTACGTCTAACAACTGGGTCAGAAGCAAGGAATCATCTTGTTTTATGTCTAACAACTAGGTCAGAATCAAGGAACACATCATCATCTTGCTTTACGTCTAACAACGAGGTCAGAAGCAAGGAATCATCTTGCTTTACATCTAACAACTGGGTCAGAAGCAAGGAACACATCATCATCTTGCTTTACATCTAACAATGAGGTCAGAAGCAAGGAATCATCTTGCTTTA
>JZKD02S1816497.1:32961-71674 GCA_000966675.3 Picea glauca
ACACACACACACATATATATACAATCCTAAAGAAAAGTTAATCTAGAAAAGAAAAATTTTGACATTTTTTCAAAAATTTCTAAACTAAGCATGAAATCAATATGCAAGTAGAGTAAAATGAAAATGAAATGCATCTAAAATAATATGAGAAATCAAGATGAAAATGCAGAGGAAAGAAAGATTACCTACCTACTTACTTGGGGCATGTGCCATGAAGAAGTCATGTGACCTAAACATAAGGTTGGAGAAGAGATCCAACCATTGGTAGTGATAATACTTTTATTTATCAGAGTTCTTATTGATGATGTAAAGTTCAAGCCATGAGTTGTTGTCTCATTGGTCATATTTGGGCTTGCCATTTTTCTTGTCCCACATGAGTGCAAGTTTTCCTTCATTAAAATTGATACAAGGTGTATTCTCAACACATGGATGTGAAGGAGGATCTATGCAGACGGTCTTTTTGATGTTTTCTTCATGTTTCTCATCTTCTTTATTTAAAACCTGGATAGACCCTGGCTCCTTCCCATGGTATTTTTCAATTTTTCCTTTGTCTGTTCATGGGAGAAACATCTCTATGGAGTCTTCTTTCATGAAGGGTAGCTCGAACGATTCATACTCAATAATCTGTGGGAGCACATCATAGTTGTTTTCACTGACATAATTGGGGCCACTTGGATCCATCACATGTTTATCATTCTTTTCTATGCTATGTAAGATTTCATGTGTGTTATCTCCCATGGGAATGCATGCATGTGTAAGAATCATTCTAAGAAAACCGCAAAGCGTTGAGGACCAGGTCCTTGATAAGAGCATTCCCCAGGCATCCGGAACATCGATCACCAATATGTCCATGAAGAGGATGATATGTGGGAAATCAATCAGAAAAACCTAAATGTCCTCACACACCCCAAATACCTTGATCCTTCTTGAATCAATACCGCATACATTTCCATAGGGTCGGGTTTTCTTCAGACCAAGTTGTTCCATCACCTTCAAATATATGACATTTGTTGAGGCACCAGATTCAAGTATTCAGTGATTCAAACAAAGGTCATTCATGCCTAATGATAGGTAGAAGGGGGGATTCATGTCCCTTAGCCGATTAAGATACATAATGTTCAATATGATAGGAGGATCTTCCTTCTCGGTTGGCGCCTGTAAGACTTTCAAAACTTCCATTTTTACAGAAGGGATCTTACACATCTCTATCATTGGGACCGTCATATTCATTTTTCCAAACATGCTTGCAACATCTATATTTAACTGAATATTGTTTATAGGAGTTGGCTTAGGAAGAAATTCACGTACTAGAGGTGGAGGTGGTGGAGCCACCTTCTTTGTTGATGGAAGAGGAGCGTTAGAGGATGCGATGGAGGGGATGAAGGTTTATTCCTTTTAGTGTAATTCAAATATTCCCTCCTCTTTAATTCCTTCTTCTGATCATCTGTCAACTGATTCAAGGCCTGAAGTCTCCCCTCTCTTTCTCCTCTTCTTCTAGCTTCATTGATATTCTCTTGAGTGACTTGTTCTTCTTAGAAAAAAAAAATCATATCTATGAATTTCATATCGTTGGGAGAGTCTTCATCTCATTGGGGGAATTCATTTTCTTTGTGAGGTTCTTGGCATGGAAGGAACCAATATTCTATGTCAACTGTCCCAACTGGTTTCAAAGTATCCGGGGTCTACGCCTCTCATTGAGGCCTTGGTTTCCAATCTGTGGAATCCCTCTGTTGTTTGGTAAACTGAAGTTTGGGAGCAGATTGATTGCTCTATTGTAGTCAGATGACCCATAATATGATTATGGACCTGGGTGAACTAAGTACTCATCTGATCTATTTTCTGAGTCAAGAGGACAATCAGATCATGGGCAATGTTGTTGGAAACCTTAGTCTTTGCTTCTGATTTGATACGAGAGTACTTAAAAGGTTCCACCCTTGAATCAAGGAGATTTTCTTCAATGTAAACACTGTACTCTTTAGCCTGTGCCAATGATGTGGGCTTCTTGTCTTCCAGAATTAAGCAGAATTTCCCTTCAAAAGTGTTCATATAAAGGAGACGAGTTGATGATGTTGTAGGACAAAATTTCGTCGTAATATTATTGTACAACCTGCCAAATCTAGTATTGAATTCCCTCATTGTTTCATTCTCCTTTTTCTTTATCTAATTGAACTGATCTCCAAGCATCCTGCCATCTGTCTTTGTTGACCATTTGTTCCTAAATAAATTGGCAAAAGCTTCATATGACATGAAATGATTGTCAGGGAGGCCTCTGAACCAATCAAAATTTTTGTCAGTCAATGATGAAGCAAACAACTTCATGGCCACATCTTCATGCTCAATACCTGCATTGTCCATGTCCCGACCCATGACATAAAGATGATCCTTAGGAGTTATTACATTTTTTCCCAAGAACTTTGGCAACCACTTGTTGACCTATTTTGGCATTGTATTAGGGTATCCTTGTATAGTGGACATGTTGAGGGGTTTCTAGAGATCCTTTTCCCAAGGGTCAACCATTGGAGCAAGATGAAGGGTACCATGGAAGAGGGTTTTGACAATGAGATACTTGAGAGGAGGCCTTCTATGGTAGACCTTAGAAGGCTTGAATCTCCCAGGGGAAAAGGTTTGGAAGAGGAAAGGTTTTGGGAAGGTGGAGTCACCAAATAAGATTCAAGAAGAGCTCATCAAGAGAAGTGTAAAGGGAATGTCCCTTGGGTGGAGTCACCAGGAAAGCTAAGGGATAAAGGTTTCGAGATAGATTTCCAAAGTGTCGTTAGGGTTCGGAAGAGGATTCAAAATCCTCCCCGAAAATGACGCCAAAATATTATCGCACAATTTGTAGGTTGGGAAAATCCCGACCCAACCACCAAGTGGCAACGAATTGAGGACACTATACCCAATGTCACCTCGATATGAGTCCCGTGCTTCAAGGGTGACTAGGTCACTCTAGGGAGGTGATCCCGATGACCCTAGGGGGAATGGAGGGGGAAAACATAAATGGAAAGAGTGAAGCCCCTAAAGGTCAAGATTATAGATGGAAATGGAAGGTTGATAATGAGTCTTAGGTTGTTTTGAGGTTTTCAAAGCCTTGGCTGAATTGTCGAGAAGTTGGTACCTGCCCGAGACACAAGGAAAACCACTATGCAATATAATATGTTAGTTGGATCAACAAGCTAGGCTTGTTGTCCCTGATTTGCAACAATAGATAACAATATATATCAGCAAATAAACAAGTAATAGAGTTGCTAACAAATTGCTAAAAGTCCAATGAAATATGCTTGAAACAAAGTAGATAATCACTAGAGAACTTCACGATCTATAGCATGAGACTTTAGCAATGAATTGTGGCTGTCATAAAAGATGTATGCAAAATTATTTTGCAGCCTCATGGATGTAGAAAAATTCCTGTTACAACAATGAAATCAATGACTAAAACTTGCAAAGAAACCACTCAAAAATTCTATTAAAGCAAGTAGAATAAATTGGCAAATTCTTAGCAACTTTTGACGGTGAAAACACAAGTTATGAGTGACTTTAGGTTAGGGTTTCTGTAGTAGAATTACCATCCTTACAGCTGTAACAAAACAATACTTATTGCAAACAATTTACCCAATCAAATCATCCCCTAGTTAGCTCAATAAGTGCGCCTAGGTTAGTAGAAGGTTAGGGCTGATTTTTAGGCCTAGTCTAGGGTTAGTTTAGGAGCAAATTAGGGTTAGTAAGCTAGGGTTAGAGAAACCCTAATGGCTGTAGGTTATTTTTACTACAGAAGCAAGAAATTGTGGTTGAAATGGGATGCCTCAATGAGGCAAGGTAGCTCAAATATAGGGGAACAAAACTCAAGTTAGAGAAGACCAAAACTTAAAACTTTCACGTTTCCCAATGCAACAAATTTATATCTCCAATGCAAGATTAGTGCCTTTAGTTATGGGTTAATGGGGTCTTAAAGAAAGAGATAGGACTACTAAACCCTTGGGGTTGTAAATCCTCTTACTTCCCAAGGTAAGTAACCTAGCTAGGGTTTGAAATTGAGGGGTGTAAATCCTCTTACTTCCTCAACAAAACCCTTGCAAATAACTTTAAAATATTGAAAATAATGGTGGAAACTAGGATAGGGGTGTATATCCTTATACTCCCTATCTAGCCTTGGCCAAAACAACCTTAACTTGAATTACCAATGATAATAAAAAAGTAAAGAACCATACCAATCCAGGAAAATCCTTTAACATGCCAATGTAAACCACTACAATAAGCTAGAAGTGACCTCCAAGAGATAACAAATCATCATCATCATCAATCATAACCAAAAGACATCATTCGATAGCACAAGAAGAAAATTACTGCAAGTGTAGCGAAAATTTTAGTCCAAGTACTTCTCACAAGAGGGAAAGTTATTTTTAAAATGAGATATTATGATCTCTTATTTATAGAAAATGTCACTAAGATGGTTTTTCCACATAATTTAGGGTAAAACACAAGACTAGGGGTCAACAACCCTAATATTGCCCCTTTTTACAAAGTAATATTAAATAATTAACTTTTAATTCACTTTTTGCACAAAGAAAACCCTAGTTTATAAAGATGTCACCCCTTTAGGGGACATTTTGGCACTAGGAGAAAGTCGTTGGTGATGGAGGAGTGTTGGAAGGCTTCCCAAAGACACATGTCAAGCATCCAAGTGACTTGCTTCATGGTCAAATACTCAACCTCCTCAAAACATCCTTTTTCCAATGCATATCAACCTCACCACCAAACCCTAACCCCCCTAGTTGATGTCATGTCTCTAAAGGTGACATTTTTCCTCTCCTAAGAAAAACATTTGGCATGTGGGGGATAGGTTATGTCTTCCAAGTCATATTCTAGGCCTCCAAGGTTTCATCTCTCTCATCCGACATGCGGGCCCTTGGAACCACCTGTGGGCTTCAAGCCCCATGGAAGCCCAAGCTAGGCTTGTTCTTCCAAAACTATCCACCAATTAGGTCCTGCAAAGACAAGTAAGCATGCCCTTCAAGGATATCAAGTCATAACATCATGATAAGTAAATAAAATCAATAAATGAGCCACCTAGATATAGAAAATTAAGAATCTAGAGAGAGAGAGAGAGAGAGAGAGAGAGAGAGAGAGAGAGAGAGAGGTTTAACCAAGTAGTTTCACCTCAACTCCCAAATGGTCAAAAATGATTTTTTGAATGCAAAGTGAAGAGTCCCTCCATTGTGTGCTTTGCCTAAAGTAAATTTAGATCCATGATGCCCACTCCTTTTGCTAAAGAGTTTGCTGCTCAGTTTAATTCTCTATAGATATGCATGAAAAAAAATGTTATAAAAACATGAACTTTTCTCCTTGGTAGCTCTAAGTCTTGTTTGATGCATCATACCTATATTTTGTGAGGACCCTTGTAGCCATCCTATAATGAATTTTGAGTTTCCATAGATCCAAAATATTCTTATTATAGCATCCCAGTCCAAATCTTGGAGAGTGTTGGCTGGAATAAGTTATGTCTGATTGTTTTTGGCCCAACCTATTTCAAGCTTGAAAGATAATTTGTTTATGTTGGGAAGAATAAACTAGATTACAACCTGGGTTTTCTTAATATGCACCATCAAAGTATCCAAAAAATGTGTGGGGTCATAATCTAGGTGAAGAATGAGCCTAGGGGGTTTGGAGGGCTTTGGAGCCTTGTGTTGCATTATATTGGCTTTTAATTTGTAGAAGACCTTGTAGGGGTTTGATGCCTTATTTTGAAGAATGCATTCATTGCAACCAATTCAAGTTGACCAAATAACCTCCAAATATAAACCATTGTATACTTTTAATGAGCTGTTAATATAGTGATGTAGGTCTCAATTGATGTTGTCACCTGTCTAAAGTTGAGGTTGGAGGATTAACTTGTGGGAGACAACCCAAATTTCCTTAATGAAATGGAATACGAAGAAGTGGGAAATATATTCTTCATGTTCCTCATAGATTGGGAACCTATTTGGCCCCTTCCATCCTCTCCTTTTTATCATGTCCTAGGTGGGGATAACACCTTTTATGGATAGCCAAGCAAAAAAAATAGTTTTTGGTGGGGATTTGACTTTCCAAATATTGGTCCACCACCACTAGTAGGTGTTTGGGGTGACATGGAGTGAATTGAGTTTTATATCCAATTTTAACACTATACCTACACAAGGATGAATTTTTCCCCCACATGAATGAGCCTCTTCCTCTCTAAGTTGTATACATGATTTGATCAATTGGTTTGTGTACTCATTGCATTTTTATTGTTATGTTCACATTAGACCAATATCATGTGTTGAGTGCCAACTCTAAGGGGGTGATTCAATGTTGGGGGTATTTTAACATATGATGGAGATTTGTTTGTTCCCTAATGGAATCTACTAGTTGTGGAGGAATGATGTATATTGGGTCTAGTATTTCCCATCTGTCAAGGCTCTCTTTAATTGGTGATCAATATCCTATATTCCAATAGAGATGATATGCGATTATATGCCTTACTTGAGTGATGGATTTCCAGAAGAATGAAACTTGGTGTTGTTTGTTGGCATATTTGATCCATTCTTCCATAGATGCAAGAGCTATATATTTACAATATAATACCTCTTGTCCTACTCTCATGTTTCTTATTAGCTTCCAGTTTCCTTTTATGGCCAACATTGTAGAAAATATACCAAAGTGTTTTATTCTCCAACCCACTATATACTTTGGGAGTGTGTAACATCCCGCTCTTGTGCACACTGAGCAAACTTATTCTTTGAGGACACTTGAGTGCAAGTGATCCGAGTCATTATACTATTGGTTGATTTGATTATGATTACGAGACATTGTGGGTTTGATGATATATTATTTTTTTGTATTTATATCGACATGTGCTATTGACTGGGTTCTCTTAAGTGTGCAGGACTCTGGACGTTGAGGATGTTGAGGCATCGACAAAACTCCTGGGAATCCGAATCGATTCAGGGAGTGGACTGTTAGGGTTTGAATGTTCTTGATGTGACATATGTACATATGGTTATATATTATGATGTTGATTGTTATTGCTGACATGATTCGTTGATGGATGCAGGCTAATGATAACTTGCCGACCAGACCCACATTTGGAGTAAAGGGGTCACACATGACAACTAGATACATTGAGGGAGAGGTGTGGTAGCAACCCTTCCACAACCTACTAGCACTCTCATCGTGGCTCAAACTATAGGTTAACGATTACCTAATTTGAGAAGACCCACGATGCCGTGAGGGTAGACTGTGAAAGTCACTCACGATGATTCTAAGGGGTGCATAATAAGGAAGGGTCTTTATTCCTTAGAGGGCCTTAGTCTCCTACAAGATCACTTGACGGAGTATTGACTCCAGGGGTTTGAAGTCTACCAAATTCTGTCAAGAGGCGAGTGGCACCCTTGGACCACGTAGTTCTTCTTGAAGGGCACGTCATGCAAAGAAAATAGAAAGAGGCAAGTGACACCATTGGAGCACATAGTGAAGGGCACGTCACAATTTTAACTGGTAAGTTAATAAACCTAGTGCCTAGAAAACTATGCCTCCTTAGGACCTTCTCGACCTTAAAATGAATGATGTGATAAGTAAAGTTTAATAACTAATTTTTCCCTTAAGAACTGTCGCCAATCCTAGTGAATTGAAAACCTAGTCCTGAGTAGAACCTTAGAAAAAAACAACTAATTAGACATTTAACCGGAAGGGGGTAAAGAAAATTCAAGCATTAATAGTTAAAGTGAAAATTTTATTAAAGGTTTAATTAATAAAAGGGGTATTTGGTTGTTTTTGTCTAAACCTGCTAATTCTTAACTTAGTTATAAAAAGGGAAAACTTAAAGAAAAAGGGAAAATTAAAGAAAAGGGGGAAACCTAAAGAAAATGGGAAACTTAAAGAAAAGGGGAATGTTTAACTTAGTAAGAAATCTAAACTTTGGAACTTCTATTTATGAACTCAACTAGGAATTAAGTAAGGCATAAGTCATTTAAGAATTTTAAGGGAATAATGGGAGACCGATGAGCGTTTTTAGGAACGCTTTTGAGTGGGTGAGGGAAATAAGAATATTTAATTAATTAATAAATTGATTTTTTGGTGCAACTAGGGGATCAGACAACATGTGTACGGGGGAGGTTTTTCGAAATTAATTAAATGAAAAAGGAATCTAATGAGGATTTTGGGAAACTAATGACTAAGAAAAATCTATAAAAATGATGGAGAAGGAGGAGTATGTATCACATCTGGCTTGCGTAACGTTACATTGCTGAAATTTCATCTCGACTGAAATTTCTCTTGTGGGAGTTGGGATACCCAGCTCGGGTAACGAGTGGTAGCTAGACCTTGCGAGGTGAGCTGGGTGCTCGTATTCTCTGGTATCATGTGTGTAGCCCCTTTGCGGCTCAGGGGGCTTAGGGGGAAGAAGAGTACCCATAACATTGGTTGGGAGGTATCAGTGAGGTCACATTGGTTGACAAGCGGGAGCTAAATGGAGCGCACGTGGGACAATGACTTCAGAGCATTCACATTTGACTATAGTATACATTTGTATATTTGTATTTAATGGTAATCAAATTCCCGGTATATACATATCTCTAACATCGAAAGAACGCATGCATCATTGTGTTAAAAATTTAGTTAATTTTCTGTCCTGGCAATTTACGCTTGTGAAATTGGTTGAAGGGTACTTAAATTATGTTCCTGCGCCTTCAGTTAAGGTAGTTCTCTTGTGTTAAAGTATATGTTTTATTCAGCGTAACACTATCCAAAGATTTCATTTTTATCTTTCAGCAAATTTGTCTTTATGAGCCCAACATTTTATGATCAGAGAATTCAAAGTTATCCCAACCTTATGCTCACTGTATTTTTGATATGATTTCCCATGGCGAATCCAAACTCTGAATGCAATGACTTCTCTGTGTTTTTTATTATTTATTTTGATTTAATACAAAGAAAAAAATTGTGTTTTTATTTTCTGTTCCTTTATCCTTTAAGTTATTAGTTCGTGCATGAGCAGTCGGCCAGGAGCCGAATCGACCGTCTTTCACTCCGGTGTTAAAGATTTAGATTCAAATTCCTTGCTTTCCTGTGCATGGATAATAACTGTAGGGTCATTTCTCTGCCCAACAAGGAATTATCTCCTGGGCGTTTATTCCCTCCTTAGCCTCTGCGATCCTTGCGATTTGTTCTCTACAACTCATGCTTATACACAATGATTTGGGGACGTGTCTCCAATTCACCAACGTTTATCTCCTTTGAGACCAGCAAGTGCATTTTTATTGCTGTGTTTTTCCTTATTCTGCGTTTTTCTTTTCTGGTGTGTTTTTATTAATGTGTGAATTATTGTGTTTCTTTTATTTACTATGAGGGATAAACATTTCTTTTATTCACTGTGTGGGATCAACGTTCAACTTTTAATGGAATTTTTTCTAAGAATCACAATCAAGGAGTCTCATCTATACACACCCAAATGGAATTAATATTGCAAAGATAGTAAAAACATTATTCTTATTTCCCAAGGCTTGTAAATTAGCAATGCAATTAAATATTAATGGAAGAACCATAAAAAATAGTTAAAGGCATTCCTATCATATTTTAAATGAGATAAAAATATAGGGATGGGTGGTTTTCCTATTGAATTGTATATAGTATTTTAAGTGATTGATTTAACATCCTTCTAGGCCGATTGCGACGACAACCCCCTGTTTTTTTTTTTGGAATTTTTCTCAGCAAACTGAGTTCGTCCTTGACTGATACAGTCAGGAAAACCTCTACCTTACCCATCGTGCTCAGCGTTGAATGGCATCAGAACCCTGCGTGTACCTTTCTTCTGAGTTTACCCTTAGTCGAATATGTGCCCAGGTCTAAATTTCGGGAGAGGCCCCTCTTGTAGGATCAACCTCTTCCTCTTTGTGTTCACAGATCCTCATGCCCTGACAGACCCTTCCTCACGCCCTGATAGACCACCTACCTTGTTGCGCTTGGAATATTTCTCTCCGTGGATTTGGAGGCTGAGGAATCGCAGATGCGTTTTTCTTGAGATTTGCAATCTTAGAAATAGACTTAGGGTCTTTGAGTATCAAGATATTGTTACCTCTGATTATCTTTTTGTACAAATAATTTTTGGTTTAATTACTTAAAAGCGATTTTTTTATATTCCAGTTGATTAAAAATGCTAATTCTGGTTACGGTTGCATCCCATAAATTTTGTGGATACCTTTGATTTGGCTAGATAAATCCAACTAGTTTTTACCTTTGTCATTTGCCGTTTGAATTCTCGTTCTCAGTCGCCACTATTAGCTCTAAATTAAATTAGTTGACTAATTCCAGCTTTAAAAAAAATCTATTTGTTGTCATTACCAAATGAATTTCCAACCCAGGCGCAAGGGCGCATCTACATTTGGAAGAAACTCAGAGGAACATGGCGGTTTAATTGTTCTATGGCATTCCTAAATTCAGAATTTAATTCCAATAGGGATTACATTGAGAACATAATTAAATTACAATTTTTTTTAACTCCTTATTGTTTATGTTTGAAAAAGGGGTTGAGGAACAATTTATATTTGTAGGAGAATGATTATTAAGTTGTCTCCTTTATCTAGTTGAAGATGAGAATTGTGATTGGTTAAAGAGTTTGTGAAATTCTCTAAGTTAGTGGAACCACAAACACTTTTTTCGAGAATTTAGATTGACTTCTTACCTCCTCTTAGATTGATTGACTGAACTTAGATCTTTTAGAAGTTACACATCTATTATAGCAAGATTTGTCTCACCATTGCTATCTTGCACAGAGGGCCTTTTTCCATTTCCCTATGTAGACTTATCATCCCTTTTTGACAAATCCAGAGCTAAAAATAAACATTTTTCCACATATATGCGCCCTATCAACTATACAACAAGCATATGCACAGGCTACTCCACTACAACCTGCATACATCGAGATTTGTGCCAGAAAATACAAAAATGGAGTTGGGTTTCCATGTCACGACAAGAGATCTCTGATCCTTGGCCTTCCATATACTGGAAACGTTCCAACTCGGCCCTTCAGTTTCATTTTGAAGGCTATAAGAGAACAATTTCAAGCTATGGAAAAGAGGAGAAAGCATTCAACTTTGAGAGAAAAGTTACTCTGGAGAAATTATTTCATATTGAGTCTGCATCCCTTTGTCCCTCAAGTCTGAACACAGTGTTCATCCCCCAAGATCTTTCCTAATTGTTGAGAGAATCTCATTGTCTTTTTCTTTTGAGCTTGCCTTTGGTAGAGGATTGAAGTGGTGGAGACCCAATTGGAAGGAACTTGGTTCCTTGGTTTCGAACCGTGCCGACATAGAAGTCTGTAATGTTGACACTTCTGTTGATCAATTATTAATAGAAATACTCCTTTCTCGTCCTATTGGTATCATGCAAATATATGATTATAATCCATGGGCATGTTTATAATGTTTATTAATGGATTATGCTATCTGATGTGCTAATCCCTTTACATTATCACTATATACTTGCTTTGCTTGTTTGTTGAGAACTTATTGTAGGTATAAAGATTTGGGTCGAAGTGCTCAATGGTGGAACATCATCAAGCGTTGGATCAAGGTAGGCCTCTTTCTTATCTTGCACATTAGTTTATATAGCATACAATGGAATTGAGTTGATTTCTGCAGTCATACCTGTCTGTTGTGGTTTACCCTTAGCAATAGAGTGTTTTTCCCTCGTAACAGAAATGGAGACTCCACTGAGGAGAGATCTTCCTTCTAAGGGTTGAAGTACTCTTTCTTCTTGCATTTCTCTTTTTCCTTTGTGTTTCTTGTCGTATCACTGCTTGGCAAATTCTGTTCACTCTGAGTCTAAGTTTTCAGTCTTTTTTCCCTTGCCTAGCCTTGTTTTAAGGCCTGTACGCTCCTTTTTCCTTAACAGTCGCGTACACATGCGTTATGCCTCTCTGCAAGCTGCGTATATACGCACTATTCTCTTGAACAGTCACGTATACCAATTTTCCTTGCTTATTTTCTTGGTTTAGTGACCGCTGGGTGAGTTTTGATGTTTGCTGAGCCTTCTTAGGTCTCTGTAGTGCCTGTTGAGCTTCTCTAGGTTGACAGGAAGCCCGCTGGGAGTTGAATTTATGGGTGTAGTCTTTCTCATTGTTTTTCATTTTTTGGTTTGTCCTTGAACCCTGAGCGGTTTGCTTGGTTGCTTGATATTCTGCTTGAGTTATTTCTTTTATACACAATAGAATTTATATATCAGGTTTCTTTTCAGTCCATGCATTTTCTCTTTAATATATTGAAAGTAAAAGGCGTTTTGCATTGGTTAATATTTTTGTCTTTGAACATTTATCATTAGCTTAGTACATTTAGTGAAAGATTGCATTTTACTTCTAAATTGCAGAGTTGAGATTGAGAATTGCATTGTTTTTATTAGCATATCATTCATTGAAAAGTTAAAGGTAGACTTTGCATTATATTCATATTTATCTTTTGCAGAGTCATAACATCATGAGTTTTGTTTCCATACCCTTTTGAGTAATCATGGCCAATAAAATTTATGATTTAAACTAAAATTGATTAGTCACGATTTTGTTTTTAGGGTGCACAAACTAGCCTAGGATTTATTGCTTTGGAATAGGATTTTGTGAGTAAACTTCTCCAAGGAAATTAAATCAACATATGTCTTTGAGACAGGGAGTTGAGAAGTCCATTGTATAATTGGTAATATCAGGAGGCTCCGCCCACACCGGATTTAATCACGAGGCCGCGCGAAGTTAGTTGAAGGGATAACCCCTGGATACTCACCTAGCGTCATAGATATTTCTGTGGATTTATTCATATTTGGGGATCTTGCTAGTACCCATACCTCTGTGAGAGGCAGTGCTTTCAAGGTTTTTAGCTTTGCTACCCTACCCATCCGATGATCCAGACTTACGATTGCTCGCTTGTGCATCAGTTATACAATGGTTTATTAGTTTCTTGACTTAAGCATATGATAGGTTACTTGCAGGGGTTATTCTGCTTGTATCCTGGGTCAGATAGAGGTCAGACAACACACAACCTTTATGGAAGATTACCTCTCCGAGGGGATTTGACCGACTGATTTTTAAGCCCACGAGGGCCTCTATAAATGATTCTGTTACCTCCAAACTTTAGCAGGGAGTCTGAGGTCCCTCTTGGATGAGACATACCTTCCTTAGCGAGGGAGGCCACTCAACCACTTTAGCTCGTTTTCATGTATATTGGTTGTTTGACTTTTTGGTATGCTTGTTGATTACTAGTTAGCCTTAAGAGTTTATACTGAGTTCTCTTTATCATGGATAGTGGGGTTCCTTTGGCCCCCTTTACGGTAGGAGGTTGGAATCTTCCTTCCTACGAATCCACTATGCGAGAATTAAGTGCCCAGTTAAGCAATCATTCTACTTGTTACACTCCATCCACTTATCCTTCTTCCGCTACGTCGGTTCCTACGAATACTTTTCCCATGGTGGACCTTTGTCTGCCCTCTGGTGTTTCATCTAGGGGGAATTATTTGTATAGTATGGGCAACCCCCCTCACGAAGTTCCTTCGCATGGGGGCAACATATATCCTCACATGAGTAACCCTTGTCATGTTTATTTGTCTTCGCAAGCCACTTCCTTAGTGTCAATGACCGTACAACCATTTATCAATCAGTATGGAGGAGGATACTATCCTATCAGATAGAGATAGGGTGTAAACCAGGATCCTTCCTGGCCTGAAATTTCTCAGAACCAATCTTTCATTGGACCTTGGTCTAAAATTCTGCAATTCACCACCGCCATAAGTCCAATCACTGTGTGTCATACTGGAATTATATCACCAACCTCTACTAGTCATGTTGGAGATTGGTCGACAACCTCTGCGAGTCATGTTAAATACCTACAACTAGCTGCTACAAGTCATGTTGGGGGCACAAGTCTAGTCACTTCATGTCATACTGGAAGTATATCACCAACCTCTGCTAGTCATGTTGGATATTGGTCGACAACCTCTCTGATTCATGTTGAAGACCTGCAACCAGCTGCTACAAGTCATGCTGGGGGCACAAGTCCAGTCACTGCGTGTCATACTGGGATTATATCACCAACCTCTACTAGTCATGTTGGATATTGGTCGACAACCTTTGTGAGTCATGTTGAAGACTTGCAACCAACCACTGCAAGTCATGCTGGGGGCACATGTCTGGTCACTTCCAGTCACATTGCACATACATCACCAACCTCTGCTAGTCATGTTGGGGATCCATCACCAACCTCTGTGAGTCATGTTGGAGATTTTCTACTAGCCTCTGCAAGTCATGCTGGGAGCATGTCACCAACCACTGCAAGTCATGATGGGGGCATTCATATGATTGAGAGGCCTAGACGTCTCATACATAAGCCTAAATTCCTTTGTAGGATTTGTGAAGGAATTCACCTTACTCGTTTGTGTCCTGTTACTGCTAGGATACCAGAAGCGTGGGGCTCACCTAAGGGCCCTTTGGGTTATGAGGCATCTATGGTTTCACAACACTCTGTTCTTTCTTTGGTTGATACAACATTCATGCCGATGTAATCTTTGGCTGACACCCCTTTTCCTTTAAAGGTTGATGTGTCCTTGGACCTTGTTGTCTCACATCCTGTTCAACCTGTGGTTGTGTCGATGCAATCTTCAACCGACACCTCTCCTATGTTCGAAGGTGATGTGTCTCTTAACCTTTTTGTCTCACATATTGTTCAACCAACGGTCGTGTCGATGCAATCTTCAATGGACAACACTCTTGTTTTTTGGGGTGATGCATCTCTTGACCTTATTGTCTTGCATCTGATTCAACCAATGGTTGAGGAAGTGGTTGTATCGATGCAATATTTGATCGACCCCTCTCTTTTCTCAGAGTGTGACAAGTCTAAGGAAGAGGTCATGGCAATGCAATTTTTGGTCGATCCCACTCTTCTGGTTCTAGTTCTATACCTTCTATGCCATGTCCTTGGCATTTATAGTACTTCACCTTCTGAACAAGAGAGAGTTTTACTCTTCCTGAGTTCTCTCCCTCCAAGTCTTGACGAGGTTCCCTTTGATTGGGATGGTCTTGTGGGGTATCCAATGCCTCCGCCTATGTCTTTTCCAGGAAGAGACATTATTCAATATAACACAGAAATGATAACCTCCGTTAGCACTTTTCCCTCCTCGACTTGGAGAGCTTTGAGTCTTCCCAAGATTGTGTCGGTTCTTCGTAAGATACCGACATTCCATGGAAGGTACACATGGGATCCTTGGCCTCCTCCGTGGATTTCCGCCTAGAATATTCCTAACGAGTCTTAGTTAAGCTCTTTTCTGAATTGTCTAAAAACCGAAAATATTACCAAGTGATTTGTCCCTTTCACACTCATTAAACTAGATTTTAAAGGTCATGAGTCTTAGTTAAGCTCTTTTCCGACTCGTTATCAAAAATAGAAAAGATTGCAGAGTGAACTTGTCTTTTTCACACTCGTTAAACTGGATTTGAAAGGTCATGAGTCTTAGTTAAGATCTTTTTCGACTCGTCATGAAAAATAGAAAAGATTGCCGAGTGAACTTGTATTTTTCACACTCATAAATTGGATTTGAAAAGACGTCTATTTGGCACAAGTTTACCCCTTTTTCACACCAAATAGACTACAAGATATAAAAAATGATATTTTTGGGTGTTAAGTTGTGATTGCATCTCATGCCCTCGTTTGCAGTATTGAGGCTTTAGCCTGTTCTCGCTTTGCATTATAAACTGTTACCTAAGAAGTTTTGCATCCTCAACTAAGCAGAGCCTTGTTTATGTCCTTCGCAATTTGACACCCTATACCCTGGAGGAAACATCACCCCGAGTGTCCATCTCCCGCATGCATTTCCTTGCATTAAGCATAGGTACGTTCCATTGCTGGAACTAGTTTTGCTTACTTGCGACACTTGTTTCCTCCTGTGTATCATAGCATTTATTTGTTATGAAAAAACAAAAAAAGATGGCAGGAAGGGAGTACTATATTATAATTGGCAGTAGTCATGTAGCCTTTGAACAAAGCACAAAATTATTGAGTTCTTGTGTAATCATAATTTTGTGTTTTAGCATGGCCTTAGGAATCTGATCTTGTTACAAAGTTTTCTCTATCGACTGGTTACTCTTCCAGCCCCTATAGAGAATGTTATTGATGCCTCCTTCATCTAATCGTCACATCATTGAGTCTATGCTGCCGGAGTCCACCACATGTCTCATGCTCTTGTTTAAAGGAAGTCTCGCAACCTGCATCGACCACTCCTTAGAAATATTGACTTTGCATGTCATCCATACCCTCAGTTTGTCTCAAAATCACATGATACTATGGTATTATCACACACCCTAGCTCTACTTGCATCATCGATAGGTCACCTTGAACCTAGCAATCGACATTTCATCATTGGTCATTGACTGGGTGGTTTCCCTTGTGTTCGACAACAAGACATCTATTCACACTTTGTGATTTGTGCAGTGTCTTGGATGCCATTAGCCTTATTGATGTTTTCCTCACCTCTATCAGCAATTTTCATCATTGGATGCTATTCTGAGGGTCTTTTTCGTGTACTGCTTGCATTTGATACACATGAAAGATGCACAGGGTCGTTGGTTCGTGAACATGTTCTTCATCTGATTTCCACCAAATCATGAAGCTCTTGCTTTGTTCCTCGTGCTGACTGACGAGAGATGCCTTAATTCTCTCCTTTCAGTGGGTCTCTTTCCATCGAATTCATCTCATCTATTATGGATACGGTACCTTGAGGCTTGCAGTCATTAGTGGCAGGCTCTCTCGCCATTGACAAGTGGGAATACATCAATGTATCATAATCAATGGATTTCTCAAGTGTTCGACATCGACTCCTTTATTCACACTTGTAGGAATGTACTGAGTGCCTTGATACCTACTTTCATTATTGGTAGGTTGTCTCACATTTGTTAACGATATACCTCAATGACTGGTAATCAAACAATGTCTCATTATGTTCGACCTCAACTCCTTTATTCACATGATGTAGACATGCACCCTTGGAGGATAATGTAGAAGACTTGAAGACATCACTATGTGGCTGCAACTTTCCTAAGATGTTGCTTCCCTTTCATTGGACCAACACCTGTTCGACTTTAGTGATCATGGGAGATCAGATTGTACTCCATGGTATACAAATATCTTCAGATTGATTTTTGAGACTGGTTTTCACTGGGCCTTGTTCGTGACTATGAAAACTTTTGGCATATCATCACAATTGTATTTGTCTATTCATGGCCACAGACACTTACTTGGTATATTTTACGCATGGATCTGCATTGTATTCTTGGCAACCATGTATGCAAAGTCAGTACAGAATGTAATGGGAAATCGAGTTCGTCCAACTGGTTCTCTACCACTCCACTCCTAGGTTATTTACAATGTATTTTGGCCATCACAGATACTCCTATGATCTCACACATTAGGGGGCATCTGTTATAGCAAGATTTGCCCCACCATTGCTATCTTTCACAGAGAGCCTTTTTCCATTTCCCTATGCAGACTTATCATCTCTTTTTGACAAATCTAGAGCTAAAAATAAACATTTTTCCACATATACGTGCCCTACCAGCTATACAACAAGTGTATACGCAGGATGCTCCACTATAGCCCGCGTACATCGGGATTTGTTCCAGAAAATACAAAAATGGAGTTGGGTTTCCATGTCACGACAAGAGATCTCTGATCCTTGGCCTTCCATATACTGGAAATGTTCCAACTCGACCCTTCAGTTGCATTTTGAAGGCTATAAGAGCACAATTTCAAGCTATGGAAAAGCAGAGAAAGCATTCAACTTTGAGAGAAAAGTTACTCTAGAGAAATTATTTCATATTGAGTCTGCATCCCTTTGTCCCTCAAGTCTGAACACGGTGTTCAACCCCCAAGATATTTCCTTATTATTGAGAGAATCTCATTGTCTCTCTCTTTTGAGCTTGCCTTTGGTAGAGGATTGAAGTGGTGGAGACCCAGTTGGAAGGAACTTCGTTCCTTGGTTTCGAACCGTGCCGACACTTCTGTTGATCAATTATTAATAGAAATACTCATTTCTCATCCTATTGGTATCATGAAAATATATGATTATTATCCATGGGCGTGTTTGTAATGTTTATTAATGGATTATGCTATTTGATGTGCTAATCCCTTTACGTTATCACTATATACTTGCTATTCTTGTTTGTTGAGATCTTATTGTAGGTATAAAGCTTTGGGTTGAAGTGCTCAATGGTGGAACATCATCAAATGTTGGATCGAGGTAGGCCTCTTTCTTATCATGAACATTAGTTTATATAGCATACAATGGAATTGAGTTGATTTTTTCAGTCATATTTGTCTATTGTGGTTTACCCTTGGCCATAGATTGTTTTTCCCTCGTAACAATATGTTTATTTTTCCTTACAACATACAAAATTAATAGGGGTTTAAGAAAAGAAATGCACCATTGATTTCATGTTGTTAATGATTCTCATAGTGCCCCTTTTGTTGGATAGACATCATTTTTACTGATGACTTAACTAATTATTTCATTTAATGCTTTCCATTCCTTGATTTAGGTTAATCATTTAGGAGAGTGTTTAGTGTGGCTCACACACCTGGAATAAAGTTGGTTTATGACTAATTAAGTGATTGAATGCTGACGCTCATAAATTTAATTGTATGATGGATAGTTTAGTATTAGTTGAGTTATGTAATTCATTTAGTTATTGAATAATGATTTTAATTAAGTTATCTCTCACGCACGTGCATTTGTAAGGTATTATGGTACAATGTTGGGACTTCTCTATTGGCGCGCGTTGAAGGGTCACTAGGATGTTTGGGTGTCAATTATTATTTTTGTGCCATGAATGATGTTATGTATGTTGAATTGAATTACAGATTCTCTTGCGCCAGGAATTAATATGATTGTGATGGGTTGTGTAAATTGGATTTCTTGCGCCTTATAGATAGAATGATTGAATTAATTTGTGTTCTAATGCACCAATAATTAGTGATGATGCTGGACTGATTTAGAACTAGATTTTAATGCACAATTAATTAAATTTGGTGCATGATTGTCAATGATAATGATTACCCTGGCCAATGGTTAATTGATGTTAGTATTGATGAAATGCATATTTAGTTGATCATTGTTGTTGTTGTTTAGCTTGGTCAGCTTGGTTGATTGGGTTGGGGGGGAAACGTAGACTCCTCCTTGATCCTTAGAAAAATTTCCATCCCTGAGACCTTAAATGGTCAAAATCGATGAGAACCTGGGTTTGAGTGCTGCTTATGTGTCCTGGAGGTCCTAACCATTGCAAGGTAAGACAGGAAAGTAGTCATTTTTATTTTTCATCTGTTTGAATGTTGTATGTTGCTTCCCGCTGCATGATGTGATAGTATGCTAAGTCGTTTTGATCCTTGTTGCGTGATTGCATGCATTGTGTTCGTCGTTGTGTTGCGATGTTTGGATGTATGATCGTTATTACTTCAAAAAAAAAACAAGTGTATGGGTTTGCGTCTCTTATTGTTGTAATGACGTGGATCGTTACATATGGTATCAGAGCAAGGTTCGAATCGCGACTTAGGATCACTATGGATTTCGTTGATTAGATATTTAATTATGACGTTGCTAATTAAATTGATTTGTATTCATGCAGGTAATCATGGTTAGAGGATGCCACAGAGGCAGACGAAGGGGTTCTAGGGGAGGAGGCGCGACGCCCCAATAACATCCACACCTGAGGGGTCTAACCCCCAGGGAGATGAACACATTGTCGGGCAAGAAAATATAGATGTGGGTGATGTGGTTGGGCTGATGAGGTCCTTTTAGAGGATGTCTGAGGCATTGATCAACCATTTGGATAGAGATGAGGCCAGGGCACCGACACCTCCTGAGGATCCACCATGTGCTTTGGTCAGTACTGGTAGCATTCACCGAGAACTCGAGAAGGTCAAGTTTCCTGAGTTATTTGGTGCCCCGTATGGCACAACCATCGAGGCATGGTTGGAGAATATGGAAATGTGCTTTGCACTTCGTGACTATATCTCCAATATGAAGGTCTACATGACAATCTTTCAACTGAAGGGGAGTGCTCCTCTATGGTGGAATATGCTCCTATCGCAATTGAACATGGCAGTTGAAGACATGTCATGGGAACTATTCGAGGAACGATTCTAAGAGAGGTATCTATCTGAGGAATTCATTGAGTGTCAGTTCAACGAGTTAAATGCCTTACGACAAGGCGGCTGAACGGTGCCCGAGTACGAGGCCCATTTCATGGAGCTTCTTCGGTATGATCCCCACCTGAATACTGAGAAACTTAAGGTCAACAAGTTTGTGTTTGGCATTAATGTCAACATTCATGCAAAGGAGGATTCCGATGCCTCAAACCTTACATGATGTTGTTCAGAAGGTACTCATAGTAGAGGAGGAGATTATCAGCGGGGGTCAGATCAAGAATCCAGTGAGACCAGCGGGTCAGGTGTCATCTGGTGTGAAACAACGTCAGACACAAGCTATACATTCACCAGGATATCGTGGCTTCTAGAGAGGATCCACTTTCACTACACCTCGACGACCAACGCCTCAGCAACAGACTTCTTACCAAGGACCACAACACCAACAACAACGTTGACCGCAACAACAATAGTTTAGGCCTGTTTAGAAGAACAGACCAGGGTTCCAGGTTGGTGGGCTGTCAGCTTCTACTTCGGGTACCAAGAATACTGGACCAAAGAAAGGATGTTGGACATGTGGGGAGCCACATTACCAATGTGACTGCCCAGTGGTGAGGACCAGAACATCTGGATCAGCCGGACCCACTAATGTGGGAGATTTGGGCAAGGCCCATAGGATTCATGCAATGGTGAATAACTGTCAGGCAGAGCATTGGTCGACTTTGCTCGAGACGTCAGGTATGGTCCCTGAATAGACCCTTATTATTTTGATAGATCTAGGTGCTACTGAGATTTTTATTTTTGGTACAGTGCTAAAAAGAATTAAGGTAAAGGCAATTGAACATGAAGAGTTTATCTTTGTAGAAATGGCTTCGGAAGACAAACAAAAGGTTCGTGGGAAGGTTACGGGTTGTAGCCTTAACCCAAGAGAGTTTGTCACTAGGGTCAACCTGTACATCATGACCTTAGGGTCTTATGACGTCATGATCAATATGGACTAGTTGGAATCGCATGAGGCGATACTCATCTGTAAGATGAAACGATTGATCTTGGTTGATGATGAGGGACACAGACACGTGATTGTAAGTCAGAACCAGGGAGTTTCCCTGAGGTTCATCTCTTCCTTGAAACTATGGAAGAGCATGTCCAAGGGATGAAAGCTTTATGCGATCCTTGCGTTAAACGAAAAGGGCATGGCAGAAGGACTAGAAAACTTTCTGGTAGTACGGGAATTTGTGGATGTCTTCCCAGAGGAGTTACCAGGGTTTTCACCTGAGAGGGAATTGAAATTTACCATATACCTAAAACTGGGGACTGAGCTGATAGCAAGAACGCCTTATCGGATTTCAAAATCAAAGTTGCAGGAGTTGAAAATGCAACTGAAGGAGTTGCTAGACCTAGGATTTATACATCCAAGTGTGTCACCGTGGGGTGCACCTGTTATTTTCATACGTAAGAAGGATGGGTCATGGAGACTCTGCATTGACTACCATCAATTGAACAAGGAAATGATCAAGAATCAATATCCATTTCCAAGGATTGATGATCTGTTTGATCAGATGAAAGGCGTGAAGGTGTTTTCAAAAATTGACTTGAGATCAGGGTATCACCAGTTACGGATCAAGGAGGACGACATCCCTAAGACCACCTTTAAGACGAGGTTTGGACATTATGAGTTTACTGTTTTACCTTTTGGACTGACAAACTCCCTTGGGGTATTTATGAGTTTGATGAACGAGGTGTTCCGTGAATACTTGGACAAGTTCTTCCAAGTATTCATTGACGATATTTTGATTTAGTCTCGGATGATGGAGGGGCATGAAGAGCACTTGCGCTTGGTACTACAATGTCTATGAGAGAACAAATTGCATGGGAAATTTTCTAAATGCTTGTTTTATCAATCGAAGATTCACTACTTAGGGCATCTCATCTCCGACGAAGGTATTGTTGTGGATCCATCAAAGGTCAAGGCTATTATATAATGGAATGCACCGATGAATGTCCCCAAAGTTCGTAGCTTCATGGGTTTAGCGGGATAGTATCGATGGTTCGTCGAGGGTTTTTCGAAGATAACAAATCCGATTACGAGATTGCAGAAGAAGAACAAGAAGTTTGTTTGGAACGAGAAATGCGTGGAGGCATTTCGGAGGCTCAAGGAGATGTTGACGACAACACCAATACTAAAGATCACCGACATGGACATGGACTTCTTGGTATGCACTGGCACATCCAAGGAAGGCTTAGGTGAAGTCTTAATGCAAGAAAGTTGAGTGATTGCTCACATCTCGAGAAATTTGAGAAGGCATGAGGAGAACTATGCGACACATGATTTGGAGTTGTTAGCCATTGTTTATTCCTTGAGAGTTTGGAAACACTACCTTATTGGACAAAAATTCAAACTAAAAACGAACCACTATGGACTACAACACATCTTTACGTAAAGAGACTTGAATGCGTGACAATGACGTTGGTTGGAATTGCTTAGTGAGTATGATTTTGAGATTACTTACATAAAATGACCAATGAACAAAGTGGTTGATGCATTGAGTCTAAGACCGCACATATTTTTGGTGATGCCTTTTCAGATGAATCTACACGAAAATATTCTAACTTTATAGCATGACGATGACTGGTACAAAGAGGTCAAGGATTTTAACGGACAAAACACAATGATGTTACCAAAATTTGAAGGATTTACTTTGGACAACGACGAATTATTGAGATTTAAAAATCGAATTTACGTACCACCCATTGACAAGTTGAGGAGTTTGATCCTAAACGAGGCTCATAGAGCAGTGTACATGGCTCATCCTAGAGTTACGAAGATGAGGACGGACCTTAAACTCTTATTCTTCTGGAAAGGAATGAAGGCAGACATAGTCAACTACGTGGCAAGATGTCTAGAATGTTAGAAGGTGAAGGTTGAACATAGACATCCGATAGGATTACTACAACCAAACGCTATTCAAAAATCAAAAGGGGAGGTCATTTCAATGGATTTCATTGTTGGACTTCCACTGACGATAAGGAGACATGAATCTATTTTTGTGGTAGTAGACACTCAGATGAAGAGTGCTCATTTTATTCCTATGCATACGACGTATCATGCACTTGACATAGCTAGATTTTTCATCAGTGAGATTGTGAGGCTGCATGGCGTGCCTAAGAGGATTATATCTGATAGAGGATCGGTTTTTACAAGACAATTTTGGACTAGTTTCCAAGAGGCCTTGGGAACCCATCTTAACTTCAGTACCGCATATCACCCGGATATGGATGGGCAGACCGAGCGAATGAACCAAATCTTGGAGGATATGTTACGTATGTAAGTGATGGACCAACATAAGCGTTGTGAAGAATTATTTCCACTGGTATAATTTGCATATAACAACAGTTATCAAAGCACCATTAAGATGGCGCCTTTCGGGTTTATTTACGGGAGACCGTGTCAGACGGCTTTGAGTTGGGATCGGATTGATGATAGGGCCCTGGTGGGACCAGAAGCAATCCAAGAAATGGAAGATCAAATGAAAACCATAAGATAAAGGATAAATGAAGCGCATGATCGAAAGAAGATCTATGTCGATGTGCGTCGTGTCGATCGTAGTTATGAGGTTGGCAATCGAGTCTTCTTGCAAGTGAAACTGCTTAAGAGTTTGATCAAGTTTGGAAAGGGTGCTAAAATTTCTCCTTGGTTTGTGGGACCCTTCGAGATTGTGGAAAAGAAAGGGTTGGTGGCCTATCGACTAGCCTTGCCTGATTCTTTAAGGTGTATGCACGATGTTTTTCACGTATCTGTTTTGAGACATTATGTTAGTGATCCTACACATGTTATTTACATGAGTTCCTTGCAGGTATCGGATGAGGGTGCTCTTACAATGGATCCAATCCACATCCTGGATCATCGCATTCGACAACTACAACGTCGAACAATAGATCATGTCAAGTTTCAGTGGGACAACTATAGTCCACACTCGATGACCTGGGAGGAAGTATATGATATGTTTCCATTTTTGTTTGGTAGCTAGACCTATGATATTCTGATACTCTTTATTTCGGCACTTACATACTGTGAAACTTCGGGATGAAGTTTAAAACAAGAGGGGGTGTATGTAACATCCCGCTCTTGCGCACACTGAGAAAACTTATTCTTTGAGGACACTTGTGTGCAAGTGATCTGGGTCATTATACTATTGGTTGTTTTGATTATGATTACAAGACATTGTGGATTTGATGATATGTTATTTTGTTGTGTTTACATTGACACGTTATATTGACTAGGTTCTCTTGAGTGTGTAGGACTCTGGACGTTGAGGATGTTGAGGCATCGAGGAAACTTCTGGGACTCCGGATCGAGTCAGGGAGTGGATTGTTAGGGTTTGAATGTTGTTGATGTGACATATGTACATATGGTTAGATATTATGATGTTGATTGTTATTTCTGACATGATTCATTAATGGATGCAGACTGACGATAGCTTGCCTACCAGACTCACATTTGGAGTAAAGGGGTCATGCACGACAACCAGATACATTGAGGGAGAGGTGTGGCAACAACCATGCCACAACCTACTAGCACTCCTGTCGTGGCTCGAACTGTAGGTTAACGATTACCTAGTTCAAGAAGACCCTCAATTCCACGAGGGTGGACTGTGATAGTCGCTCATGATGATTCTAAGGGGTGCACAATAAGGCAGGGTCCTTATTCCTTAGAGGCCCTTAGTCTCCCACAAGATCACTTGACGAAGTATTGACTCCAGGGGTTTGACGTCTACCAAATTCTGTCAAGAGGCAAGTGGCACCCTTGAAGCATGTATTACATCTTGAAGGGCACGTCATGCAAAAGAAACAAAAAGAGGTGAGTGTCACCCTTGGATCACGTAGTGCGTCCTGAAGGGCACGTCACGATTTTAATTGGTAAGTTAATAAACCTAGTGCATAGAAAAATATGCCTCCTTACGACATGGTCGGCCTTAAAATGAATGATGTGATAAGTAAAGTTTAATAACTATTTTTTCTCTTAAGAACTATCACCAAACCTAGTGAATTGAAAACTTAGGTCTGAGTAGAACCTTAGAAAAAAAAAACTAATTAGACATTTAACCAGAAGGGGGTAAATAAAATTCAAGCATTAATAATTAAAGTGGAAATTTTATTAAAGGTTTAATTAATACAAGGGGTATTTGGTTGTTTTTGTCTAAACCTACTAATTATGAATTTAGTTATAAAAAGGGGAAACTTTAAGAAAAGGGGGAAACCTAAGGAAAAAGGGAAACTTAAAGAAAAGGGGAAACTTAAAAAAAAAGGGGAATGTCTAACTTATTAAAAAATCTAGCCTTTGGAACTTCTATTTATGAACTCAACGGAATTAAGTAAGGCGTAAGTCATTTAAGAATTGTAAGGGAATAATGAGACATCGATGAGCGTTTTTAGGAACTCTTTTGATTGGGTGAGGGAAATATGAATATTTAATTAATTAATAAATTGATTTTCTGGTGCAACTAGGGGATTGAGCGACATGTGTACAGGGTAGGTTTTTCGAAATTAATTAAATGAAAAAGGAATCTAATGAGGGTTTTGGAAAACTAATGACTATGAAAAATCTATAAAAAGGATGGCAAAGGAGGAGTATGGATCACATCTGACTTGTGTAACGTTACGTTGTTGAAATTTCATCTTGACTGAAGTTTCTCTTGTGGGAGTTGGGATACCCATCTCGGGTAACGAGTGGTAGCTCGACCTTGCGAGGCCAGCTGGGTGCTAGCATTCTCTAGTATCATGTGCATGGCCCCTTTGTGGCTTGGGGGGCTTAAGGGGAAGAAGAGTACCCCTAGCGTTGGTTAGGATGTACCGGTGAGGTCACATCGGTTGGAAAGCGGGAGATGGACGGAGTGCATGTGGGACAACGACTTTGGAGCATTCACATTTCGCTACGGTACACATTTTTATATTTGTATTTAATGGTAGTCAAATTCCCGGTATATGCATCTCTCTAACATTGAAAGCACGCGTGCATCACTGTGTTAACAATTTAGTTAATTGTCTATCCTAGCAATTTACGCTTGTGAAATTGGTTGAAGGGTACTTAAATTATGTTCCTGTGCCTTCAATTAAGGTACTTCTCTTGTGTTAAAGTTTATGTTTTATTCAGCGTAAAACTATCCAAAGATTTCATTTTTATCTTTCAACAAATTTTTATTGATGAGCCGAATGTTTTATGATCAAAGAATTCAAATTTATTCCATCCTTATCCTCACTGTATTTTTGATTTGATTTCCCATGGCGAATCCAAACTCTGAATGCAATGACTTCTCTACTTTTTTATTTTTATTTTGATTTAATACAAAGATTTTTTTTATTTTATTTTATCTTTTGTTTCTTTATCCTTTAAGTTATTAGTCCGTGCCTAAGAATTCGGCCAAGAGTTGAATCAACTGTCTTTCACTCCGGTGTTAAATATTTAGATTCAAATGCCCTGCTTTCCTGTGCATGGATAATAACTGTAGGATCATTTCTCTTCCCAACAAGGAATTCTCTCATGGATGTTTATTCCCTCCTTAGCCTATGTGATCCTTGTGATTTATTCTCTGCAACTCATGCTTCCATACAATGATTTGGGGATGTCTCTCTAGTTCACCAATGTTTATCTCCTCTGCGACCAACAACTGCGTTTTTATTGCTGTGTTTTTCCTTATTCTACGTTTTTCTTTTCTGTTGTGTTTTTATTACTGTGTGAGTTACTGTGTTTCTTTTATTTACTGTGAGGGATCAACATTTCTTTTATTTACTGTGTGGGATCAATGTTCAACTTTTAATGGAAATTTTTCTAAGAATCACAATCGAAGAGTCTCATATGTACACACCCAAATGGAATTAATATTGCAAAGATAGTAAAAACATTATTCTTATTTTCCAAGGCTTGTAAATTAGCAACACAATTAAATATTAATGGAAGAGATATAAAAAATATTTAAAGGAATTCCTATCATATTTTAAATGAGATAAAAATATAGGGATGGATGGTTTGCCTATGGAATTGTATATAGTATTTTAAGAGATTGATTTAGCATCCTTCCAAGCCGATTCCGACGACACCACATGTTTTGTTTCTTGGACGTTTTTCCAACAAACTGAGTTTGTCCTTGACTGATACAGTCAGGAAAACCTTTCCCTTACCCATCGATCCCAGTGTTGAATGGCACCAGAACCCTACGCGTACCTTTATCTACCTCTTCCTCTACGTGTTCACAAATCCTCGCAATGGTGATAGACCCTTCCTCATGCCCTGATAGACCGTTCCTCACGCCCTAAAAGATCGCCTGCCCTATTGTGCTTGACAGATTTCTCTCCGCAGATTCAGAGGTTGAGGAAACGCGAATGCGTTTTTCTCAAGATTTGCAACCTTAGAAATAGACTTAGGGTCTATGAGTATCAAGATATTCTTACCTCTGATTATCTTCTTGTACAAATAATTTTTGGTTTAATTACATAAAAGAAATTTTTATATATTCCAGTTGATTAAAAATGTTAAATCTGGTTACGGTTGCATCCCATAAATTTTGTGGATACCTTCAATTTCGCTGGATAAATCCAACTAGATTTTACCTTTGGCGTTTACCGTTTGAAATCTTGTTGTCAGTCACAACTCTTAGCTCTAAATTGAATTAGTTGACTAATTCCATCTTTAAAAAAATCTATTTGTTGTCATTACCAAATGAATTTCCAACCCAGGCGCAAGGGAACATCTACATCTAGAAGAAACTCAGAGGAACGTGGCGGTTTAATTTTTCTGTGGCGTTCCTAAATTCAAAATTTAATTCCAATAAGGATTACATTGAGAACATAATTAAATTACAATTTTTTTTAACTCCTTTTTGTTTATGTTTGAATAAGGGTTTGAGGAACAATTTATATTTGTAAGGTAATGATTATTAAGTTGTCTCCTTTATCCAGTTGAACATGAGAATTATGATTGGTTAAAGAGTTGGTGAAATTATCTAAGTTAGTGGAACGACAAACACTTTTTTCGAGAATTTAGAATGACTTTTTACCTCCTCTTAGATTGATTGACTGAACTTAGATCTTTTAGAAGTTACATATCTTTATTTTTCTTTACAACATACAAAATGAATAGGGGTTTAAGAAAAGAAATGCACCATTGATTTCATGTTGTTAATGATTCTCATAGTGCCCCTTTTGTTGGATAGGCATCATTTTTATCGATGACTTAACTAAGTATTTCATTTAATGCTTTCCATTCCTTGATTTAGGTTAATCATTTAGGAGAGTGTTAAGTGTGGCTTGCACACTTGGAATAAAGTTGGCTCATGACTAATTAAGTGATTGAATGCTAGCACTCATAAATTTAATTGTATGATGGATATATTAGTATTAGTTGAGTTATGTAATTCATTTAGTTATTGAATAATGGTTTTAATTCAGTTATCTCTCACGCGTGTGAATTTGTAAGGTATTGTGGTACACTGTTGGGACTTCTCTATTGGCGCGTGTTGAAGGGTCACTAGAATGTTTGGGTGTCGATTATTATTTTTGCACCATGAATGATGTTATGTATGTTGAATTTAGTTACAGACTCTCTTGTGCCATGAATTAATATGATTGTGATTGGTTGTGTAAATTGGATTTCTTGTGCCTTGTAGATAGAATGATTGAATTAATTTGTGTTCTAATGCGCCAATAATTATTGATGATGCTGGACTGACTTAGAACTACATTTTAATGCACAATTAATTAAAGTTGGTGCATGATTGTCAACGGTAATGATTACCCTCGCCCATGGTTAATTGATGTTAGGATTGATGGAATGCATATTTAGTTGACTGTTGATGTTGTTGTTTAGGTTGGTCAGCTTGGTTGATTGGGTTGGGGGGGGAAATGCAGACACCTCCTTGTTCCTCATAACAGTCGCCAGCCATGAGACCTTAAATGGTCAAAATCTATGGGAACCTGGGTTTGAGCATTGCTTATGTGTTCTGGAGGTCCTAACCATTGCAAGGTAGGACGTATGGGTAGTCGTTTTTATTTTTCATTTGTTTGAATGTTGTATGTTGCTTCCCTTTACATGATATGCTAGTATGCTAGGTCGTTTTGGTCCTTGTTGCGTGATTTCATGCATTGTGTTTGTCTTCGTGTTGCGATGTTTGGATGTATGTTCATTATCAATCCCCCCCCCAAAAAAAAACAAGTGTACGGGTTTGCATCTCTTATTTTCGTAACAACGAGGATCGTTACAGAGTGACACATGGTATCCACTCAGTGAACACGTGACATAATGTGTTCATTTGTGGGCTATTAAAGAATGCCCCTAATTTCACTAGATATTTATAAATACCTCCCGAAATCCTTTTGTTGAACCCCCTCTAAATACATATTTCCAATAAAAAAAACTCTATTTTTACTAGATATCCCCTATTTTTACCAAATAGGGCTTTTAATACTCTCCAATACCTATAAAATCCCTCATACCCCACATCCCCCCCAATACCTACAATATATTGACTCTATTTTTCACAATTTAAAAACCCCCTTTATGAATGAACGTGATAAGATATTGGTCAACAAGGTGAATCCCTCATGGGGTGTGATAGGACTTCCCAAGAGACTAGTGGCATTACTTCATCTTCTTTGTTTCTTTTCCAGAGATACTTGAGGCAAATTTGTCTAAACTTTGTTAGGATGTGATTTGGAGGAGAGGTTGTCATGAGGGAGTAGACATGGAAAACATATAACATACTTTTGATTAATATGATTTTTCTTACTCTTGAGATCCATTGATTGGTATAGTGGAAGATTCTAGCTCTGACTGAATTAATGATCCATATCCAATCCTTAATTTTGTAATTATTGGGTTTAAGGTGGAAGGCAAGATAAGATACTTTGATTTATTGATCTCTATACTTTTAGCTAAGTTGAAATGTTTTTTGGCATAGCATTTTTCTTCAAGAATGGATCCACTCTTGAAAAGGATCAATTCATCTAGGAACATCAAGTGGGTCACATGGACCCTATCTTGATTTCTTTGATATTCCCTAGTTAATGATCAAATTTTATCAATATGTTGAGCCCTTCAMTTACGATTAGTTAGAGTGGGGGGGAGACTGGACRCCCCTWTCRAAGGCCTATAGAGGCATGGAAAAAGTGGGAAGCCAAGACATTAATGAGAATTGCAAAAGAATCCAAGGAYATATAAGCTTCAATYTGGCTAATGAAAGGCCAAGAGAAGCCTACTCATTAAGGATCAATMTAAGGTAGATCTAKATGGATYGATTGAAGTCTTTTGAGAGATCAAGTTTTACTATGAAGGCTCTCTTATGTAGGGTTTTGGTTGTGTGAAGGTCCTATTGGGTTTTGTTGATGGAAATATTGAACATCTCAACCATGTAGAAAATCCATTTGTTCTCTAGATATATTTTCAGATAGAGTGGGTTTAAGGTGAAAAGAAATTATGAAGGAGATAATCTTGTAAATATTATTACATAAAGAGATTGGAAAAATGATCAAAATGGGAGGGGTTATTTACCTTGTTTATGGTGGCTAGGAAGGTAGAGTTGAAAGCCTAATGTACCCTCCCATGTTGTTTGGTTTCCTCATAGTTAGAGGAAGATCCTAGTTGAGAAGGTCCCAAAATCCTTTGAAGAATTCGATCTATAATCCATCTAGTCCCAAGGATTTCTCATGTTTCATTATGAGGAGGGACCATTTGAGTTTTTATAGGAGGATCAATGCCATTAGTGCTTTGTTTGTTTATTCATCAATCCAACTAGGGAAAATAGTATCCATGGCCTATATGTTTCTTAGGGTCTCTTTGGGGGTTGGGTATACAAAGATTTAAAGTGTGAAACCCCTACATCAGTAATGGTGTTGAAATTTTCACATTGAATCCCCCTATGGTATATATTCAATTGAAATATTTATAGGTAGTATTTTTCTTGTGTAAAAAAAAAGGTGTTTTGGTCACTCTCTTGAATCCATATTGCTATGCTTTTCATTTTTCATCAAGCTACCTCCCATGCGAGTAAGGTATGGAATTATTTGTCTAGGTATATTAATTCTTATCACTAATCAAGAGAGGGGTTATTATGGCATGCATGTTCATGGAAAAAAGGGAATTGTTGTTCCACCTAATTGAAGCTTTTAGTTGCATCCAAAAATGTCAAGTAGATGATTCCTTTGAGATACCTTTAATAAAGAGAATATTCTACTGGAATTGGGACATGATATCACCTAGTTCTACTAAGAGGGGTTTCCATGAAGCGGAAAACCATTGTACATAGTTAGGGTGAGAGAGCCAATGAGGGTTAAATTTGAAGGTGGAGTGGGGGTGCTTGGAAGTCTTGTCAAGCTCTAGGACAATCTAGGAATGGTCAAAGCCACATGTAGGAAAAACCCTAGACTCATATATTTGTAAATGATCAGGAAACTATTTTTTAACCAAGAATTTGTCTATAATTTTTCCAATATATTCATGATTGGTTCCATTGTTGGCCCATGTATTCAAAAGGGAGGCTAGCTTAATATCTACAAGTGTTTCATGTTTGAAAAAAATAATGAGGAAATTTTCCATAGGGTCATTCCTAGCATTGTAGCCCCATATTTTGTCACCATTAACAATTAGACTTAAGTATCTCCTGAGAATGAGATTAGGGGATTTCAATAACCCTTAGATAGATAGGTCCAACCAAAATATTGTATAACGTGAAGAGATCCATAGACATCTAGGAAATCTATATTTTGATTGAACTCTTTAGAAAAAAGAGGGTGACATACATATAATGAGTATATTTGAGACAAATAATGAGGAAGAAGGAGCTATTCAAAGCCACCATAAGGCCTCTAGAGCTAGAAAATTCAAAATACCAATATGGAAACATATTTTGTAGGGAAATTTTTCATGCTACATCATAGATCATATTTTCTTGCACAAAGAAAACATCGGCCTTATGTACACATAGAAGTCTATCTAGGGATTGAATCTTTTAGGCTGATCCCAGGCCCTTGTTGTCGATAGAAAGAATGACAATTACTTACCTTCTTTGGGGAATTCTAGTGCCCTAGGTGCCCTAGTAATTGCACGTTTCCAACCTTGTTGAACCTCAATGTATTCTTGAGAAATAGCCTTTTCAGTATTTGATTTTCTACCTAATGTCTACTTTTATATTTCCAAATATGGAACCATGCCAAGACCATAAGAGAGGGGTTGAGAGGAGGTTTTTGTGGGTTTCTTATCTTTGGAAAAAATGTAGTATCTATGCATAGGTTTTCCAACTTAAGATAAGATAATATCATTGTATTAATGTCCAACAAATGAACACTAAAGTATGCCAATGGGACTACTGGGTACAATGATGTCAATACAAAGAAGGATCACTAAGATGTTTCTTATAAAAAGAAAGATGTAGAAAGTAAAGATATGAATCTAATCTAAATCCTAGAAATTCAACTTTGAATATGGAGAGATGATACAAGAGAGATATGTACAAGGCGAGTGGATCTAGGATATGTGATACAAATGGTACAAGACTATTCTGGTTTGCTGGAACCATCTCTCCTAACATCTAAGGCCAAAGGGAGAAAGATAAAAATAGATGTTTTTCCAGAAGAAGAATTGGAAGAGGAACTGGATTATGTACTATGTTGTTGCTTGGAAGAGAAATATCATTGCTATGGTCTAGATAATATCGTTTGGCTGTTGATATGGGACTTGGAATGGAAATGTTGTCAGGGTCTCACAGAAGTAAAAATGGTTCTTCGAGTCCGCATTGATCTAGGGTCAAGGACAAGACCACTATATATATACCTCTTAGTTTCCCTAGTAGATGGGAACAAAGTAAAAAAGGAAGTGATCTGCTAGGTGGAAATTGGTTCTAGATGTGGATGTGGCTAGAGGATGAGAGAGAAGAGATGAAGGGCCTCCTACATGTATAGGGCTAGACATATCTAATCAAGGTACCTAAATAAAATAGCAAAGTTCTGGAATTTTTTGGTCTAGCCTTTGGCCAATGATGGACAAAAACCTGACCGAATCATCTTACCTCAACCCCCATCTAAATGGATAGACACAGGTAGTCAATAGGAAGATTGCACATATCCTCAAAATGTACAAATTGAAACATCCACCTACATGCAATGCAATCCTAATGTTAAGCAAAGCTACAACATAACCTTTCATAGTTCTATTGGAAAAAAAACATTTTAGGTGTGCCCAAGGTTCCAATCATTGGCCCCAATTGAGGTCACTTTACCTATTTCATCTACATAGGAAGAGTCCTCCCATGCTTAGACTAAGGCAAAAAAAAAAAATGTTGAATGGATTCAACACATCCAACAATAAGTTCATGAGATTTTATAGAAAGCCAATGCCAAGTACAAGGACTAACATGATCAACATTGGGTTTGACAAAAGTTTAGGTTGGTGACAAGGTATGGTTTCACTTATAGATATAACAACTCATAAGCCCCCGCAGGAAGCTCAAACACTTTAATATGAGCCTTACACCATCACCAAGGTTGTGTGTGAGAATGCCTTTAAATTGAGTATTCCACCTTTCCTTGGCGTAGATCTTATATTTAATGTGTTTTTTTGACTATATGTCTCACCTATGTTGGAAACCTTAGAGGTGGAAAAGCATTTGGCCCATATAAAATTAAACCCTCATTGTATTGAGTAGGTTACAAACAATGAAAACATGGACACCAAGATGAAAGGTACTTACCAACATAACATACAACTCTATTATGTTGTTAAAGCAAGGTAGCTTCATCAATAGGGAAAGTGATTGACTAAGAACTAGATTCAATAGAACTTTATCCATATGATGGAGGAACTTGATGTAATGTATACCATTACTTACTAAAGGTGGATAATTAATCCACATGGATACAAGTGGCCACCCAAACCTACCAACAACTTAGAAACATTGCTACACCTTACTAGTTTTATGATAGTTTTTCATAAACTGAACTTTCAACACATTTTTGGGCACTTTGCTTGTGATTTTGATTATTAACATAGCATGCAAATATTTCATTATCAAGTTGGAAAAACACATATTTGAAATAATATTTGTAACTATCCAAGAAATTCTCCAAAAAAAGTTCATTTGCGATAGTTGAAGCCCTAAGTAGTTGATAAGGACATTAGGTTCCTAAGTACTTTCTAATCTAGTATGTAGTTAATGATGGACACCAAGCTAACCAAATCAACTACCTTCTATCCCCAATACAATGGAAAAATAGAAGTAGTCAACATGATGATTGTGCATATCCTCAGTGTCTGCAACTTTGAGCATCGAGATACATGGATTGAAATCCTTCCTTATGTTCAAAATAGATACAACATAGCCCTTCATAGTTTTATTGGACACAACTCTTTTGAGTTGTGCTTGGGGTTCCAACCATTGGCCATAATAGACATAGCTTTGCCTATTTCATCTACATATGAATATTACTCCTATGCTTAGACCAATGTATAAATATCATCCAAATTTGTTGAACAAATCTAACACATTCAACAATAAGTTCATGATATTTTACAAAATGTTAATGCCAAGTATAAGTAGCAACAAAATCAACATCGAGTTCAACATAAGTTTCAAGATGGTGATAAGGTATGGTTTCACTTTCAGAAATAAACACTCACATGCCCCCATAGGAAACTTAGAACCCTTTGATATGGGCCTTACACAATCACCAAGGCTGTGGTTGAGAATTCTTTTGAATTGAGTATTCCACCTTTCCTTGGATTACGCCCTATATCTAATGTGGAGTTGCTTAGAACACATTTCCCACCTCTAATGGACACCTTTGGAGGAGGCAGAGCACTTGACCTGCTTAGAAATTAACCTTGACTACATTGAGAAGGATACAATCAACCAGATAATGGACACCAAGATGAAGGGTGCTCACCAATAGAACACACAACTCTACCAGGTTTTTAAAACAAGGCAACTGCTTCATCAAGAAGTAGATTTAACAAAACTTCCACCCTCTTATGGAAGAACTTTATGAAATGGATACCATTGCTTCCTAAATGGGTACAACCGATATAGGTGGCCACCTAATTCTTCCATATACTTAGAGATGGTCCTACACCTTTCCAGTTAACTTTTTTTTTTTTGCAGGTCCTAAAAATTTGGCTCATTTTGTGAGCACTTCCCATGAGCCTTTTATGTTTGACATGAATTGAAAATATTGAATTGATAGGTTGAAAAAATACATAGATCTTGGAATAATATTTCTAACAATCTAAGAGATTCTCCAAATGGAGTTCACATGTGAAATTTGTGGCCCCAAGAAATTGACAAGGACAATAGGTTCCTCAATACTTTTTGGTTTAGATTATGGTTAATGAGGGACACTAAGATAACCAAATCAACTTCCTTCCACCCCTAATTTGGTGGGCAGACAGAGGATAATAAATATGATTATTATGCATATCCTCATAAGGTACACCGCCAAGAATCCACATGCATGGGATGAAATTTTCCATATGTTCAACATAACTACAACATAGTTCTTCACAGTTCTATTGGTCACAACCCTTTTCAGGTGTGCCTAGGGTTTTGACCATTGGCCCCAATTGATGTATCTTTTTCTAAACATAAGAGTCCTCCAATTATCATATCGATGTAGACAAAGAAGCCACATTTATTGAACGAAACCAATGCATACAACACCAATTTCACCATATTTTGCAAAAACCCAATGCTAGTACAAGTTACAACATGATCAACATTATATTCCACACAAGTTTCATGTTGGTGATAAGGTATGGTTGCAATTATAGAAGGAGAAAATCACAAGCCCCAACATTAATCTTATATTTCTTCGATATGGTCCTTTCACCATCACCAAAGATATGGGCGATAATGATTTTGAATTAAGTATCCCATCTTTTCTTGGCTTACACCCTGTGTTTAATGTGGAGATGCTTTGATCATATTTCCCCCCTCTATTTGACAACTCATAGGTATAGAGAATTTGGTCCATACAAAACTCAACCCCAATTGTATTGAGCAAGTTGCAGTCAATTGGATCATGGAAATTAAGATGGAGGTCACCCAACTAACATATATCTCTATTGTGTTGTCAAAGCAATGCAACTTCTTCCCTAGGGCAAGTGGTTAACCGAGAACTAGATTCAATAAAAAATTCCCCATTTAATGGAGGAACTTTATGCAATGGAGAACATCACTTCCTAAATGGGGACAGTTGATCTAGGTGGCCACCTAAATCTGCCACTAACTCAGAAACAATCCTACACCTTTCCAATTTTACAGTAGTTTTGCAAGTCCTAAATTTCCAATGCATTTTTTGGGAACTTCTCATTTGTTTTTTATGATTGACATGACATGGAAATATTTGATTTTTAAACTAACCAAACACACATAGCTCAAAATAATATTTACAATGGTCCAAGAAAAGTCCCAAATGGAGTTCATATGCAAAAGTTGAAGCCTTGAGAGGTTGATAAGGAAAACATGCTCATAATCGATGCTTTATGGTCTAGCCTCCAGTCAATGATGGACACCAAGCTGAAAAAAATGACTTCCTTCCACCCCTAGATTGATTAATAGATAGAGGTGTTCAAAAAGATTATTGTGCATATATTCAAAATGTACAACTTCAAGAATCCACATACATGGGATGCAAGCCTCCTTATGTTCAACATAGCTACAATAGATCTCTTCAGAGTTCTATAAACCACAACCCTTTTCAAGTGTGCCTAGGTTTCCAACAATTGGCCCCAATTGACGTAGCTCTATCTATTGTATCTACACAAGAAGAGTCCTCCCATGCTCAGATAGAGGCAGACATAACAACAATTGTTTTTAATATATCCAACAAATCTAACAACAAGGTCATGATAGTTTATAGAATGTTAATGTCAAGTACAACCAGTGAAATAATCAACATCGATTTCCACACAAGTTTAAGGTTGGTGATAAGGTATGGTTTCACTTGTAGAAAAATAGTCCCACAGGTCCCCACGAGAACCTCATACCACTCTGATTTGGGCCTTAAACCATGACCAAGATTACATGTAAGAATTATTTTGAATTGAATATTTTTCCTTTCCTTGGCTTACACCTTGTACTCAATGTGGAGTTGCATCGACCATATTTTCCATCTCTGTTGAACCCTTGGGAGGTGGAAGAGCATGTGCCCCCTATGAAATTCAACATTGATTATATTGAGTAGGATACAGTCAAATGGATCACGGACACTAAGATTAAGGGCACCCATTGTTGGTACCAAGGTTTTGGCAAGACCACACGTGTGCCACAAGTTCTACATGGTGCACACACCACAAGTTTTATACCATGTAACGCCAAGATTTAGTGTCCATCTACTATTTTCTACTACATCTACACCAACCAATTTTTCATTGCATGCACCAACCATTTTTTACTACATGCAGGACTTGTCAAGATTGCATGTATATCAAATCCTCAAAGATTATCATAATGATTGTAACTGTTTTTGTAATCGATCGATAGGTCATGGTCAAGGTTGTTAGTGAGATGGAAGGTTTGTTATGATTACCATGCTTTTGTAGAGATATAAGGAATGAAAGTGAACATGTAATGGTTCACTTCTTGTTCACTGGTTGTTCATTGTAATGTTGGGTTTTGTAATATGAGAGAGAATATTAGATTAAGAACTAATTTTTTTAATCACTCATTCAATATTAATGAGGCTTTGCATAGGCTATGACTCTCCATGTATATGAATGTTTATCTATGATTAATAAATGGAATCACGAGACCCATTTGATACTCCTATTATGAGTTTTTTTTATGAATGAATGCTTGTTATGTATGTTAGACTATGTTGTACTTATATGAATGTTGATATGAATGAATATAATCTAATGCGCAACTCTTAGCTAAGTGTTTCCTATCTATATTTTTCCTTCATGTAATGCACAAACATTCAATCTCTATGATTCTCATGGTGTCTTGAGTGAAACCTTATTTAGTCATTGAATATTTAATATGCTGATGCTAATGGCGTATTTGTTGGTAAAGCCTTTCGAACCTTGGGTCTGAAACCTTGAGCCAACAATTGGTTTTGTTGCTAGGACTAGAAACCTGCAAATCAACTTGGAATAATGGAAACAGAGGTACATATATTTATATCTACATGATTTTTTTTTTGTTGAGTTTCCTTGTTTATTGCATGAATGGGAAAAGGGACATACATAGATTAACTCTATGTGGTGAGCCCAAAAAATGTTGGTTTGGGACCAAGAGGTAGTAACTTGCTTAAGATATTTGGATAATAAGTGGACCAGAGCCATCAAATTCTATTTCAAACAAGTTAAGGAGGGATACATTGTTGAGTTTGTAGTTGAATGCAACAGATATTTTAGTAGTGTTGAAAGGAAGTTTGTAGTTGGTACTAGAAGAAGGTTGTTAGGACAAATCCCATTTTGGATCAATATGGTATTTGTGGAGAAGGGGATGATATGCATGAAGCCTGATAGCATGGAAACATAAAACCCCCATGCATAG
>JZKD02S1816497.1:71692-83296 GCA_000966675.3 Picea glauca
AAGAAGATAAGATGAGGGGAAGAGTGAATGGATCCATAAAAGGAGAGAAGAAGAAGATTTGAGTGCTACGCAAGAAGAGCCAAGCTGAGGAAGCGAGTCGACCAGAAAATGAAATAATAAAGGGAAAGGGGTGATAAACAAGTAGCAAGATATAAGACAAAGAGAAGAGAATCCACACCAAAAGGGTGCGAGGGAGAAATATCTGTGCCAGAGGGAGGCACAAAAGAAGAGAGTTTGTCAAAGGGATGTTGCATAGAAAAAAATGTATCAAGAGAGGATATTGGAGGAAGTGGTAGAAAATTTATAGAGAACGAGGTTAGATCCCCTTGGCTAATGAGGGATGGAGTTGAATCAGAGGAATATGAGGCACATAGTATTTGTAATAGTGGCTCAAATATATTGATGAAGGTGCACTCCAAGAAAGTGAATAGATCTTGGCTATTGGAAGGATGTTTGTGCGACTCAAGATAGGAAGCTCTTTTGGATCCATCATGGAAGAAGATGAAATAGTGTGGAGGAAACCCCTCTTTGAACCACCCCCATCATGAATATTTAACCAAGAAGAAAGAACCAAAGAAGAAATTTTGAAAATAGGGAGAGTATAAGAAACAAGTGGGGTAGAAAGTTAAGTCAACAACACTTCAAAAGAAAGATTATCAGTGACAATAGTAACCAATAGTAGTCAGTTAAGAAGATCAAGTTCTAGTTCAAATATGTCCAATCATGACTTGACCCTCAAGCTTCCCACGTTTCATGGGATGGGAAGAGATGATGCATAAAAACATTGGTTCACTTGTGAAACAATCTATTTTGTGAAGTGATTCATAGACGAGGCGTCTAAGATCGCATAGTTGGAGACTACATTCATAAATAGATCTCTAATGTGGTACATGAAGTATAAAGTTATCGTGCTAGCAAGATAGACAAGATCCCTCATAGATATAACGAGATATATTCTTAGAGAATTCCAGAAACCTAAATCAAAGTAACAATGTATAACCAAGATCAAAGAGATTAAGTAACAAGTTGCAGAAATTGTGTGGGACTGTGACCAACAATTAAAGATCTTGTTGGACAAACTGACCTTTTAGATCGAGGATGTCCAATACAAAGAATGGTTTATTGCTGATATCCTCCCTCACATTCAGGTCCCTCTCACATAGAAAAAAGTGATGACTCAGTAGAAAGCCATAGATATTGCAATGCACCTGGAGTATATGCCAAGAAGTGGAAAGACATCTGCAAGATTAGCGTAGGTGCAATCCCAACTTGAAAACCTCACTATGAAATTGCAAGACATGGAAAAATGGAAAGTGGGGTGCGAGAATTTATAATGTACCATGTTCCGCACAGAAGTTCACCATCGAAATGAGTGTCCTACGTTGGGAAATTACACGTTAACAGGCCTGCAAAACCTATTTCCTACTGGGCCCCAGAAGAAATGGTATGAGATTTGTAAAAAATGAGGCCATTTACCTCCCCATTTTCCAACTCTGCAAAAGTATCAGAAGACTACACATACCCTGTTCTGTGAGGTCTATAAATATATGGGGCACGATGTGAACAACTGCTAGTTGTTGCAGTTGATGAAGGAACATACTGCAAATGCTTACTGGGTCTAAGAGAAGAATAAAGGTGGAGACTATGAAGGCTTCTAAGGAGGACAGGGAGGATGATATGGAAGATGAAGATGTAGAGGATATGGTTGGAGAGGAGGAATACAACTCACATGTTTCGACCGTGGTGAGATAGGCCACTTGGTGTGGTTCTTTTGCAAGCCTTTCACATTGTTTGGATATTTCCACAGCATGGACCATGTCATGGAGGATTGCCCAGAGTTGTTGGAAAAATGGGAAGAAAAAAAGGGGTGTTGCAACATGGTGTCTGTAGAGCCGTATGAAGAACACAAGTTGAAAGAAGAAGTTAATGTATGGGTAGTAAACCAAGGAGGTATCTGCACATGAACCAACCTGCAGAAATAAGAGTGCTCAAGACAACAATTAGAGGTAAAAATCAAGAAAGTTGTATAGACACTTCCTAAGTTTGATGTTGCACAGTAAAATTAGTTCCTGTGCAATGCACAAAGGGTGATGGAAGAGGAACAAATGCATGAAGAGTTGTGATGCATAGATAATATACTTGCACACAAAGAGTTGTGATGCATGGCCGATCTAATTGCACGTAAATAGTTGTGATGCATGATGCATGATGAATCACGACATGATGTTTACCCAAAGACTAACTTAGAGAATCAAGTAAGTGAATTATTTCCCTGTTGTCTAAAAGTATTGGGTGACCCTATGACTACCAAGATCACCCCATTGGCGAGGTGAATTAAGGAAGGTGACAATGATATTGCTATCTATGCCCCCCTACCAGAATGAGACGTGCACCATGGAAATAGGGGGAAGCGCAGAGGAAAAGAGTTCAAAATGACAGTCGAATTAGGAAATTATGAGATGAAAGGGATCATGTTGGACATGGGGTATAATGTTAACATTTTTCCAAAGAAATCGCGGCAGTTGATGGGAAAACCAAAGTTGATGCGGTCTCTCATTCAAACCAGTCTTGCAAACCAATACAATATATATTCCATTGGCAGACTGGAGAAGGTCAAAGTTAACATTGATGGGGTAAAAACAAAAGCATATTTTGAAGTAATCGAGATTATGGATGATTTAGACCCCTATCTAGTTTTTCTTGAAATTGACTAGGCATTTGACAACAATATTGTATTGAATTTGAATCAAAGGAAGATGTCCTTTGAGATGGACACTCTGCACGTCATTTCTCTACTTGATCCGGTCAAGGGTGACATATACAATGAAATAGTAAATAAAAATGAGAAAAACTCGGTCATTGAGAATACATAGAATATTAGGGCACAATGATGATTATGTAAACCCAACAATTGATGATGAGATGAGTTAGAGGAGTGTCTACTCATATGACATGGATTCAAAGCATGTTATAACATTATGGAATAATAAGCTATATAAAGTATTGACTAGGAGATGCACATGAATCACCAAAGCAATGCAATGGGTTGGAACGAAGATGGGAAACAAACTGAGGTTTGATGAGATAGGCATGGAAGATGCATTTATATAGAAAATTGAAGATGGTGTGCATGAGACCTAGAGGATTCAAGCCATGGATGCATTATTAAGGGGGACACCTACATGCTTGTGGGAAATGCACCATACAAATGTACATTCTCATGGGAAATGCACTGTGCTCATGGGAAATGCACTGTGAATAGAAACCACTAAGATTTTTTGTAGGGAAGATGGAAGGCAGGTGGTTGGCTGGTAGGTTGACTACTAAGAGGAGACAAAGGTTGAAAACCTTCTAGCCGAGCATCCCACAAAGACAATGAGGATGGATAGTTGTTTATCATCCTCATTCTTGTAGCATTGGAGGTTTAGATGGAATATAGGGTTCATGTGCAAGGAATTCCAAGAAGTGATTCAAAGTTTTTTGAGGGTTTGCCCTCATTTTTCTCCTGTTAGGTGAATGGTCATGCATAGAGGACAAAGGCCAAGAACCATATGCAGAGGTCACAGGATCATAATGGTGGAGCACCAATCAAAGGACCATAGTGGTGGAGCACCAGACCGTGAAGATTATTGTAGAGATCAGACATCCAATGGAGGAAGAGGATGAGTTGGTTGCATGTTTTTTAGCATTGATATTGGATTTATGATGATGTTGGAAGCAACAAGTTGGGAAGTGTGATCTGGTTCTCCCACGAGTCATGAGGCATAATTTTGGCAGTGAAAAGAAAGGTGAATTTTTTTAGGACAAATAATTCCACCATGAGAGCACGTCGACCCTGCTATGGTTGGAAGCCAATATCTCCATTTTCCTAGAGGATCTTTGTGGTCAAAATGGAGGTAGTTCCCATGGTAGTGATCCTATTCAAGAAGGTTGTTATAGTTTCAAAGATGAGTCCAATGGTCAAAAAATATAGATTGAAGGGATGTATTTGAGCCCTTAGAAGCAAAGGAAATATAGAGAATTATTATGGTGAGGCTTTGCTAGATATTGCAGTGAAAAATATTGAGTCCTCGTTCATGTCGATTCCTACCAAGAACATTATGCCAAGGGATCTCAGTGTAAGTAGTGAAATACCTAAATTGAAACAAGCGTTTATTGGTGCTAAAATCCAGATCATGGTGATCCAAGAAGACCTGAATCTAAGTGATGATGAGAGGCCAAGAAGAGGCAAGAGTTCATGCCTAGTGGATTGTTGAAGCAGAAAGAGTGATGTGGATGAGCACATGTAAATGGAGCGAAGACTTGACCATTGAAGAAGTCTAGAGGATAATGGCATAAGTGCTGAGATAGAAACAATGAAAAAACAAGAATTAATATTATAATGGATTTAGATTTTTTTTTTTTATGTAAATGGGCATATGTATGTAAGCCCTGGTTAGGCATGCATACCCCTGGTAAATTCCCGATAAATTCTAGATGTAGACCTAAGTGATATGGGGGACATGTCGGATTCCCGGATACGCCCGTTATAAAATTTGAGGGGTATAGGGCCTAGAGGTGAGCGGTGAAGACTCACTTGGTACTTTGGTCATGGGAAACCCCAAGTCAAGTTTAAAGGGGGAAATGTTAGGTTAAACTTGATTCGGTGAGAGAGTCAAAGTTTTAGGTCAACAATGGTGGTTTAGGGCACATGGTATTGGTGACCCATGTTATTTCATATAACGAAACATTTAAATAGGCTTAGGATATTCCATTGTAATGTTCTAGGATGTGAGTGGTGAAGGATCACTTGCCTGGATTGGTCGGGTTTGGTCAAGGAACCGATAGATCTAATTGGATAGTTTTTCCTAGTTTGGGTTTTCCAGGTTATAGCTGGTGCATGATTTATGTGTTGCATTATTGTTGTTTGATTATTTTATTTCTCTCACATGTTTATTTCTTTTCACAAGAACCAGAGGTCTAGTGGAAATGGGTGTAACAAGACACGAGGAGAACTCCACCTAGGAAGGGAAAACAAGCACAGACTACACCCAACCTCCAAGTCTAGCTCAACAGGGCATGGATCTATCCCATTTCATCCTATAAACGCCATGTCCATCGAAGAGGAAGCCCCCTCTTATATGCCCATGAAGTATGTCAAGCGCAGTTTATTAACCAACCAGATGGAGGAACATGAAATACATATCAATGCTCCAAGGTAGGAGCCATGGTATTCTCCAACACCAGTTCAGAGCATCGTCAAGGTGCTACAATCCAATTTATATGTACAACAACTGATGCATCAGGAGTTAGCACAACAATTGGGTGAGCTCTGCCACTCACTCAACAATGCTAGACCGTAATACAACCCCAAGTCCCAAGAATAGACATTCACAGGTAGCACCACTAGCGCTACATCACCGCTCAACAACACACAAAAGAGGGTTCTGACGCTTAACCCATTAGCTTTGAAAACCTACAAGGCATCCACTAGTTCAAAGCCTCTGTCATTGCCTTATGTGGAGTTGGATTTGGTGCATATACCTTCATAGGACCTACAAGTATTCATGTTAGAAATAATGAATGAATTGGGAAACATGCAACACACACTAAGTCAGTCCTATACAGAGTTGCAACAGAGACACACAAATGAGATGAATGCATGTTATAAAACCCAAAAAAAACATGTGCAAGAGATAGTTGCGCTAAAGGAAGTCTAAGAATGACATGGAGCAAAGGTGGTTGCACATACATTGTTGATCAACACAATTTATGAAGCATATGTGCAAGTACACAGTATGGCTGAAGAAAATTATAACCTTCTAGTGAAAAACAAACTCAACAAGGTGAAGGAATTTGTCCAACACCTGCAAGCATAGAACATGGAGCTTCTAGAAAAACTGAAGAGCACCCCACAATTAAAGCAGGGGGAGTTGTAGCAAAATATTGTTGCAGTAGAAAATATGTTGCACCAAGGACAAGCATGCATGGAAGGATTCTCGGGGGTCATTGAATACAACTTCCATATCTAGACTCACCTCCATAATTCCCTCAAAGTCAACACAATTTAAGACTGCATACGCGCAAGTGAGGCACATATCAACGGCAAGAAGTAGGTGATACCATCCCTTCAACTTGTGACACACAAGGAGGCCATGACATAGATATATTATGTTCACTGACATATTTCATCTACCTATGTTAACTAATAGAAGTTGTCAGCCATTGTGTTGGAAGCACAAGAGCATACCCAGTGACACCACTATGCACTCTCAAGGGCGACCTTAGTGATAGAGATAGGCATATATATCAAGCCTAAAACTGGGTCAACGACACTAGAAGAGGTCGACAAATTTTGATGCAACACAAAGGAACTACTAGATTTTTTTTATCAGATCAACTCTGAGTTCTAAAAATTCATCACTAAGCTAATGAAGAAGGTTCCATCCATCACCTCTGTCGCACCATAATAAAATTTGTTGTCTCGAGGATGAGCCAACTAATAGTGTTGGGGGCCTGTTGGCCCCAAGGTTTTGGAAAGATTTCACTCGCACCACAAGTTTCAAATGACACACATGCCACAAGTCTTGTACCATGCAACGCCAAGATTCAATGCTTGTCAACTATTTTCTACTACACTTGCGCCAACCAGTTTTGCACTGTGCACGCCATCAGTTTTGTGTGACACATAGGAATTGTAAATATCGCATGCATATCAAATCCTCCATGATCAATGTAATGATTGTAGCCATTTTTGTAACTGACTGATTGGTCGTGGTCTAGGTTGTTACTGAGATGGAAGGTTTGTTATTATTTCCATGCTTCTGTAGAGATATAAAGAATGAAAGTGAACATGTAAGGGTTCACTTCTTGTTCATTGGTTGTTCATTGTAATTGTAATTGTATTGTTCATTGTAATGTTGGGTTTTTTAATATGAGAGAGAAAGTAGATCGAGACCTAAATCTTTGGTCTCTAGTTCAATCTTAATGAGGCTATGCACAAGCTATGGTCCTCCATGTATCTGAATTTTTATCTCTAATTAATAAATGGAAGCATGAGACCCATTTGATACTCCTATTATGAGTTCTGTTATGAATGACTGCTTGTTCTGTATGTTAGCCTGCAAAATACTTACATGAATGTTGATATGAATGAATAGAATCTAATGTGAAACTCTTAGCTAAGTGTTTCTTGTTTGCATTTTTCTTTCATGTAATGCACAAACATTTGATCTATGTGATTCTCATGGCATCTCAGGTGAGGCTTTATTTAGTCCTTGAATATTAAATATGTTGATTCTGATGGGGTATTTGTTGGTAAATACTTTCAAACCCTAGGTTTGAAAGACTAATTCAAAACCCATTAATAGAACATGTAGCTTTATCAAGTTGTCAAAGCATGACAACGTCTTCACCAAGAACTGGATTCAACATAAGTTTCCCCATATGATGGAGGAACTTGACACAATGGAGACTATTACTTCTTAAAGGGGGACAACTGATTTAAGTTGATATAGGTGGCCACCCAAATTTTCCACTAACTCAAAAACAATCCTACACCTTGTCACTTTTACAATTGCAGGTCTTGAACTTTTTGTCAGGCCAAGCATTGGGTAGGGATTCATAATTCCATGAGATGATTATTGCATTAACATGAAGCTCAATAAATACACAAAGATGCAAATGTTGGTCTTCTCCAACGTATGATTCTTCCTATCAACTAGGACAATTAATATTTACATTACTGTTACAAGTAACAAAACCACAAAGGATTACATGTACAAAATTCCCCCCCTTAATCTGAAGGGTTGTGTGTGAGTCCAAGCATCATTTAGAACTTCTCAAAATTTTCTCTTGCAAGTGCTTTGGTGAAGACGTCTGTAATTTTCTCATTTGTGGAACAATGTCTTAAGTGAATAGTTTTTTCTTCTACATGATATCGAATCAGGTGATACTTTGTGTTGATGTTCTTGGTTCAATCATGGAATCTAGAATTCTTGGCCAACTTGATTGCAGAAGTATTGTCAACTAGAAGAGGAGTATAATTCACTTGCTTATCCTGCAAATATTCATTATTTTCCAAAGCCACACAATCTCCTTTGTCGCTTCTGCAACTGCGTTATATTCTACCTTTGTTGTGGAATATTCTGGAACTGATTGTTTGGATGATCTCCAAGAGACAACTGCTCATCCAAGACTCATGAGATAACCTAAAGTTGACACTCCATTTTCCTTTTCTCCATCAAAGTTTGAATCATAATATTTGATTAGGTTGAGGTCATCCACCATAGAGTACCTAAGTCCAAAATCTTGAGTTCCTTTCAAGTATTTCAGAACTCTTTTTGCAGCAAACCAATGTCCTTCACAAGGATTTTGCATGAACCTTGAAATAATCCTAACAACAAATGAAATGTCTGGTCTAGTGGTAGTAAGATAGATAAGAATTCCCACAAGCTATCTATACTTGGTTTCATCCTTAAATTCATTCCCTTCTTTTGATGTGAGTTTCAAATTCTGTTCCATTGGAGTAGAAATAGGATTGCACTCAACCATGCCAAACTTGTTCAATAGTTCTCCAATGTACTTCTTTTGGGAGATGAATAAGTAGTTTGGATTTTGTATCACTTCAATTCCCAAATAGTAGGGAAGATGTCCCAAATATGTCATCTTGAAGCCATTCTTCAACTCTTTCTTTATGGATGCAATGTTGTTCTCATTGTTCCCTATTATGAACAGATCATCTACATATACTACAAGATACACAATAGTTTTTCCAACTTTATTGACAAACAAAGTTGCATCGTCAAGATTGAAATGCTTGAAATTTAATTTCAAAAGATGCTTGGTTAACTTTTCATACCATGCTTGGGGTGCTTGTTTCAATCCATATAAGGATTTGATGAGCTTGCATACCTTATGTTCTTGTCCCTTCACAACAAAGCCTTTTGGTTGAGACATGAACACATTCTCTTTCAAGTCTCCATTCAAGAAAGCAGTCTTCACATCCGTTTGATGAATTTTCCATCTATTTTGCGTTGCCATGGAAAATAGAGTGTGGATGGTAGCCCATTTTGTTGTGGGGGAAAAAGTATCATCATAATCAACACCTTATTTCTGTGAAAATCCTTTTTCCATGAGCCTTTCCTTGTGCTTGTCAAGTGAGCCATCTAATCGGTACTTGTTCTTGAATACTCACTTGCTTCCGATTGGTTTATTTCTATATGGAGGATCCACCAAATTCTATGTCCCATTCTTGATGAGAGCATCATATTCCTTCTGCATGACTTCTTTCCATTCACGATGAGAAACAACTTCTTTAAATGAATATGGTTCAAGGTTAGTAGATAAATTCAATTCACAATCATATGAAACATCCATATCATCTACATCACTTGAGTTTGAATGATCTACATTACCTCCATATTGTTTTGAGAACATTTTGGTTCCTATCTTTCCAATGTCACCAGGATGAACACTTTTCAAGTTTTTTAGTGAGCCATTTTGGCGGACCTTTTTGAGATAGTCCAGGTTTCTCGACTGATTGAGATGGTATTGATTTTTCATCAAGCCTCAAATTTTCAATATTCTCAATTACATCATCCAATTGAGCTTCAGGTTTCGATGAAGTGGTAGGAACTTCTTCATGAGGGGAAGATGGTGCTTCATAAGGAGATTCGAGAGATTGACCCAAGATAGGGATTCCCCCTTCAAGATGTGGAATCTCATCATCAAATTCATGATATGTCTTTACACGAGTGAATCTATCTAGATGATCAAGATGTCTCTCAACAATTTCATCTTTCTTGGTGGATTAAAAAAAGATCACATCTCTCGAAAGGATGAACTTCTTATTTGTCTAATTGTAACGATGATACCCCTTGGTGGTATTTGAGTACCCTGACTTGAAGATGCACTTCTGAATCCTTGCATCAAGATTGCTTATTTTCTCCTTAGGAATCAAGGCATAACAGGTGGAACCAAATACCCTGAGATGCCTCACTGAAGGAATGTGGCCATACACATTTCATATGGAGTATTTTTTTTGATAACATGAGATAGATGTACCTGTTTTTAACAAAATCTGCACATAGAATTGCATCAACCCAAAAAATCAATTTAACATTCATGAAAAACATCATGGAACAAGCCATATTTAGGAGTGTCATGTTCATTCGTTCAACTACACCATTTTGTTGAGGATTGTATGGAACTGTTGTTTGATGTTTGATCCCATGTTGGCAAAGGTAACTTTCAAATTCATTAGATGTATATTCTTTTCCATTATCAATGCAAAGAGAGCCAAGACGAGACTGGACTTCATTTTGAATCCATACTTTAAAATTTTTAAATGTTTCAAAAACTTGTGATTTATATTTTAGCAAGTATACCCAACACATCCTTGTGTAATAATCAATAAAGGAAATTATATATTTATTTCCATTTGCAGAAGGAACATGAATAGGGTTGCACAAATCAGAATGAATCAATTCAAGTTTTCTACATGCTCTGGAAGTAGAATCATAGAAAGACTGTTTGCTATGCTTTCCAAGGATACAAGCATCACATTGTTTCAGTTTTCTAGGAATGGTAGGAAGACCAAAAACACCATTCTTTCTCAATAAATGAAGACTGTCATAATTGATATGACCAAATCTAGCATGTCGCAAAAGACTAGATGACATTATACCTTCACTATGATCAGAGAGGTATGCAATGTTGTGTGTAGGGAAACATGTCCCCTTTAACTTCAACAGTCTTCCATCTTTCACTCCAGTCATAACAAACATGTTATCATAATCCTTTCATATTTCAACTTTGCCACCGATCATATGAACATAGTGGCCTTGTTGTCTGATGTGCAAAAGGGATGGAAAGCTCATTTTCAGCTCAGGAAGATAGAGTACATTATGCAAAAGAAAATCCGAGAATCCAGGCAACTTGAGTCTAATGGTGCCCATTCCCAAGGGTTTGAGGCTCGACTTGTATGAAAAATACACTATGCCATCTACATTGTCATTGAAGTCTTCAAAAAAGTCTCTTCAAAATGTCATATAAGATGTTGCCCCTATGTCAAGAAGCAAGACATATTTCCAAGGATTATATGCAGTGATAAATAAATCTTCTGTTACTCCTATATTGCAGTGAACAACTATATAATGGGCAGATTCAGGTGGATTACCTTTTGTTGGTTCGATAGGTTTACCTTTGTCCTATTTCTTAATCTGTTTGTCTTCTTTGATTTTGTCTCATGGAACTCTGCATTCATCTGCTTCATGTGATCCATTCTTTTTGCAACAGGTACAATGAAGATTGGATTTGTCACCTTGGCTGTGTCTACCCCTCCTGCTGCTAAAACTCTTTCTTCCATGTCCACATCCTCTTCTACTGCTTTCTCATCTGGAAGAATCATGTTGTTTACTCTTCTCTTTCTGATCAAGGTAAACACTTTCACGAGTTGAAGGAGTTGGATTCTTTCCAAAGGCTTTCTCATGATCTGTAACTTTTTTCACCAACTTTTCAAATGTCATGGAATTAATTTGATCACTTGCTTGTAGTGATTCAAGATAGTGAGAATATGTAGGGTAGAGGGCCTTAATGAAGGCCATGAGAGGGAGATCAATCTTT
>JZKD02S1816530.1:22567-41884 GCA_000966675.3 Picea glauca
TCATTGTGCTTTCTTGGTATCCCATTGATCCACCTACTGAAAAGTATTCAATCCTTAAGTTACCAGGCATACTTAGCTTACAACCCTAAGTAGTTTCCTGGAGTGATAACACCTGACATGGACATGGACTTCTTGGTATGCACAGACGCATCCAAGGAAGGCTTAGGTGGAGTCTTGATGTATGACAGATGAGTAATCGCTTACATTTTGAGGAAACTAAGAAGGGATGAGGAAAATTATGCAACGCATGATTTGGAGTTATTGGCCATAATATATGCCTTGAAGGTTTGCAAACACTACCTTGTTGGACAGAAATTTGAACTAAATACTGATCATTGTGGACTACAACAATTTTTTATGCAAAGTGACTTGAACACGCGACAACGGCGTTGATCAGAATTTCTTAGTGAGTACGACTTTGAGATTACTTACATAAGGGGAACAATGAACCGAGTGGTGGATTCTTTGAGTCAGAGGCCACACATATTTTTGGTGTTTCCTCTTCATACGAATCTACGTGAAAAGATTCTAACCTTACAGCATGACGACGACTGGTACAAGGAGGTCAAGGGTTTTATTGGACAAAACACAATGATGGTACCATGATATGAGGGATTTTAGTTTGATAGCGATGGGTTATTGTGGTTTAAAGGTCATATTTACGTACCGCCAAATGACAAGTTGAGGATTTTGATACTGAGCGAGGCTCATAGAGAAGTTTACATGGCTCACCTGGTAGTTACAAAGATGAGGGTATATCTTAAGCCCTTATTCTTCTGGAGGGGAATGAAGGATGACATAGTTACCTATGTGGCCAAGTGTCTGGAGTGTAAATAGGTAAAGGCTGAACATAGACACCCATCCGGATTACTACAACCACATGCCATTCCAGAATCGAAATGGGAAGTTATTTCGATGGATTTTATTGTTGGATTGCCACTAACGGCAAGGAGACACGACTCGATTTTATTAGTAGTAGACACTTTGACGAAGAGTGCTCACTTTATTCCTGTGCGTACGATGTATCCGGCACCTGACATAGGTAGAGTTTTCATTAGTGAGATTGTGAGGCTACATGGCATGCCTAAGAGGATTATATTCGATTGAGGATCGGTGTTTACTGGATGATTTTGGACGAGTTTCCAAGAGGCCTTGTGAACCCAACTTAACTTTAGTACTGTGTATCACCCGAAGACTGACAGGAAGATAGAACAAATGAACCAAACCTTGGAAGACATGTTGTGCATGTATGTGATGGATCAAGAAAAGCATTGGGAAAAATTCTTGCCACTAGTAGAGTTCTCTTACAACAACAGTTACCAGAGCACCATTAAGATGGCGCCTTACAAGTTTCTTTACGGGTGACCATGTCGGATGCCCTTGAGTTGGGATGTGCTTGATGATAGGGAACTAGTGGGACCAGAAGCGATCCAAGAAATGAAAGAGAAAATGAAAAACATAAGACAAAGGATTAAAGAAGAGAAGGATTGACAAAAGAGTTATGTCGATGCGCATCGAGTTGACCATAGTTATGAGGTCGACGATTGAGCCTTTTTGCAGGTTAAAATGCATAAGAGTTCGATCAAGTTTGGAAAGGGAGCTAAAGTCTCTCCTAGGTTCGTGGGACATTTCAGGATTGTGGAGAAAAGGGGGCCATGGCCTATCGACTAGGCTTGCGTGATTCTTTGAGGAGTATGCATGATGTTTTTCATGTATATGTTTTGAGACATTACATTAGTGATCCTACACATTTGATTGACATGAGTTCCTTGCAGGTATCAAATGAAGGAGCGCTCACAGTTGAGCCAATATGCATCTTAGATCATCATGTTTGACAGTTATGATGTCGAACGGTAGATCAGGTCAAGGTCCAGTGGGACAATTATAGTCCGCACTCGACGACCTATGAGGACGCATACGATGTGCACCAGCAGTTTCCATTTTTGTTTGATAGATAGACTTATGATATTATGATATACTTATTTTTCCATTTATACTATGAAACTTGGAGATGAAGTTTAGACCAAGAAGGGGTGTATGTAACATCCCGCTCTAGCGCACTGAGAAAACTTATTCTTTGAGGACACTTGCTTGCAAGTGATATATACTTTTATGGTCAGAAAACATTTATGCTTGATTATGATGCGATATGATAGATGACATGACGTTTTACTGCTTTGACATGGACAGGTGATATTGACTCAGTTTTATTGAGTGTGTAGGCTTTTTGACCTTAAGGATGCAGAGGCATCGACGGGACCCCTTGGATTCCAGACCAAGTCAGGGAGTGTGCTTTTGGGGTTGATTGTTTACGGTGATTTTAGTACATTTGATTTTATGATATGATGTGGACATGTTCTGACATGATTTTTGATGATGCAGGATGATGATAGATTTTCGACCAGACTCACATATGGAGTAAAGGGGCCACACACGATTTCTAGAGAGGTTGAGGGAGAGGTGTGGACAACAACCCTACCACAGCCTACTAGCACTCCCACCGTGGCTCGAACTGTAGGTTAACAATTACCTAGTTTGAGAGGATCCATGATGTGGTGAGGGAAGACTGCGACAATCACTCATGATGACTCTAAGGGGCGTGCAATGAGGCAGGGGCCTTATTCCTTAGAAACCATTAGTCTCCCACAAGTTCACCTGGTGGAGTGTTGACTCCAGGGGTTATTGATGTCTACCAATCAGTCAAGAGGCGAGTGGCACCCTTGGAGCACGTGGTGCATCCTGAGGGGCACACCGCGCAAAAGAAACAAATGAGGCAAGTGGCACCCTTGGAGCACGTGGGGCATCCTTAAGCGCACGTCGTGTTGATATTGATGAAGGAACAAACCTAGATGGCCCTAAGACTTTTAATATATTAAGAAATTCTTAAAACAACTTCCCTAAATAATTGTCACTCGGTTCAGAATCTAAGTCCTAAGTCTAAAACTTCTCTAGGGTAAAATTTTGTTTACCCTTAAGAAAAAGACCCTATAAAAATAAAAATAAAAATTTAAACTAAAAACCACTTAAGTAAAAGTTTTAGTCTTCATAAATTTTTGGGGTAAAATGAAGAAAGTAATAATTTAATTAAAATCCATGGTTTTAAATTGTAAAGAAGAAATAAATTATTTAACTTGTGAAAGTGTAAATAGATTTCAAATTAATAATAAAAGGAAAAGAGTAAATAGCGCAACTGCCATTTTGGCCCTAATAAAAGGGGAAAGAAGGGAATGATAAAAATTAGGAAACTAAGAATGGGGGGAAACATAATAAGGGAAAGAGGGGAACTTATGGTAAAAAGTGAGCTCAACATAGTAAGGAATCTCCAATTAAGAACCTTCTAAAATGAATTAAATTAACAACTTCATTTTAGGGAAAGTATCTAAACCTGTAAGGGAATATAGGAACACCTAGGAGTAAATTTAGGAGCAACTCTAGGTGGGTTAGGGAAATGAGACAATTAATAAATTTAAACAAAATAATTATTGGAGGAAAGAGGGGGATGGACGACACTTGTGAGAAGGAGAATATTTAGAAGATTTTTATTAAAACTTAATTTAAATGTGATTTAGGGAAAGTTGGAGGTTCTAAAAACTATATAAAAGAAAAGGAAGAGGAGGAAGAAAGGGGGATCGGCTATTAGCATAACGTTACGCTACCAGAATTGTGACTTGACTAATTACTTGTGGGGAGTTGTTATTTTCCAGCTTGGATAGGAGTGGTAGCTCATCCTTGCGAGGCGATATGGGAGCTAGATGTGCCATCTGGATAGTGTGTGGCCCCTTTGCGGCTCAGGGGACTAAGGGGGAAGTAGAGTACCCCTAGCAATTGGCTGGGAGGTACCAGTGTAGTCTCGACGGTCGGCAAGCAGGAGCGGCACAGAGCGCATGGACGTCATTTGAGGTGAGCGACATGGCAATGGTACGCTCGTCATTTTGTAAAATAGAATTCATTAGTAACTTAGTCTTGATCTGTATATGGATTGGAATTGGACGAATTATGTCTTGAGCCCCTGCCCATTCTTGGATTGCTTAAAGTTTTTGTGGTTTGCATTCTGGTTGGGTTTTACTATTTTTGGTTGGTATCCTTATGCCTCTGCGTTACTCTTCGTGGCTGTATATTCCTGGATGTGGTGTCTTCGCATTTAATTTATTAATGTGTTATCCCAGCAAATTCCTTTATGAAAGAAACTATTAATGAACCATGATAGCTACTTCCCTAATCACTGAACTCCTTCTGTTAGTAGTGGCGATTTTATATGTTGGGTCTATCGGCTATATGTATTTTAAAATACAAATCATATTTTATATGTTGGGTCTATTGGTGAGATGTATTTAAAAGAAAAATCATATCTTCATTCACTCGCGTTCTGAAATTTAATCTAGATATTAAAATCTATCTGCAATATGTATTTTAAATGGGAAATCATATTTTTATTCACTGGTGTTCTGAATTTAGTCCAGACATTTTAATTCAGAAGCGAATTTATATTTTATTTGGCCAAGGCAATTTACCCTCTGGTATGCTAGCGATTGTATCTATTCAGGCTTCGACGGTGATTTGCTAGAATAAATCTGGCACATCCATCACGAAATTTGCTACCCAAGAAAACCCTTCCTAGCATCCTGTTTTGTAACTGACTATGATAAATTCATTTATGGGACGTATTTCCCTCCGTTTGGGGTGTTACTTCTCTCTGCCATTATGTTTGTGTCCTCTGCGAATAGTGAAAGATACCCTGACATTTTCAATCACTCCAATCTATGCATTACTGGTGATTACATATCTCTGCCATTGTATTGAAATAAAAAGGGTAATAAAACTTTATTTTTTCCCTACCACTGTGGAGAACCGATTGTTGCCTCTGCCGCAGTAACGTAAACCAGCAACCTTTCACCTCTGCAAATTAAGCATGCAACTCTGTGACGTTGCATGCACCCTCCCTCTGATATTAGTGCAAACGATTGTTTGTACCTGATGCCAAGCTACCCTCAGAGGCAACCCGCTTCTACTAGGACCTTCTTCTTCGTTGGTCGAAGAGCTGTAACACTCTTTTGATCCCGTATCAAGACCTTTAGTCACCCACAAGGTACTTTGATGATCTCCCGGCAATCGTCTCGGGAAACTGGGTTTTGCGGGATCATGATTTCTGTATGCACGTTCTCGTTCAATTCAAAACCCCGAGTTCCGATGGTCAACGTTCAACGGTTCCTCTTCCGTCGCGGATTTCCCTATCGGGATATCGCTACTTGCGATGCCAACAATCTGACTTTCCAAACTCCGAGCCCCGAGGTGTCGATCTCCTGATACAATGCCACCTGGACTCCACTAAATATCATGGTCCCACACTGCCATGTCTCCGTCGGGATTTCATGGATCGCAAATCCATGATGCAAGTTTTCCTTGGTGTCGAAAACCCTGAACACTGAACCCTGATTCTCCAACTCCTCGGGATCTTGCACCACGTGTCCCTGCTTTGATCGACGACTCCTGTTGATTCAGCACAAAAACTCTTACCCTCGCAATCCCGATATGCCGATATGCGATGGCCCATTCCCTCCTTGTGCCCAATGGTTAACTTCCGTGCAACTTTTCTTGGATCAGACGATCGGCAGGATTTCGCAAATCTGCTCGGCGAATCCTGGGTGTCAATTCTCCTCCTTGGAGATTTCTCTACTCTAAGCTTTATTTCTGGTTGGAACTTCTCCAGGGTCTGTTCCCACAGTGCTCGACGACATGGAACTATCCCTCCAGAGCTTGTTTTCTCTGACTCCTTCAGAGATCTTTGCGCACACTTCCTGCGCTCGGTTTTCAACACCTCTCTAAGTGTTGAATCTTTTTGATCTTATGCACTCGCAACCACAGTAATCCCTACCTTCCTTTGCTCAGACTAACTGCTGATACTTCTAATTCGCCTGCACTTCCCCTGCATGGCTCAAATGACCCAATTCAACTTCTGCGCAGATGAGAATAAGAGTTTAACGGTCTGACCTCATCAACACACTCTATGCAGATGAATTCAACTGCACTCTATGCAGGAATATCCTAGCTCAGACAAAGAAACAATTGAAACTCATTCTCCTCTCTTCCAGACTTCAATTAATCCTCTGAAATCACATGCAAAGCATATTCAAAGCAATTTCATACAAAGAAAACAACATTCACCAGCACATAAGCACATACAGAGAGAAAACAGCACGAGTCATGAAATTGAATCAAAAGATCTTTCTATTAATCCAATCTGTACATGAGGGCTCTCCACAAGTTCTCTTCTCTGCTCTTCTCTTCTTGCTCCTGAATGAATGATCCTGAATAATACAATAATACAAAGGAGGGTGTCTATATCTGTTTTCCCTCTCGAAAACTGAAACTATCAAATCCATAATTAAAATCTATCTAACAGCATTAAAACTAATAAATGCCTTCCTATCAACAATACAATACTAGTGCGCTTCTTTTTGAATGCCTTCATAAAAGTTCGGCGCAAAAGCTTCCAAAGCAATTCAAAAATATATGTGCTGGCGTTGTCCAGTTGTTCTCCGCTCCATGCTAGCTCGCTTGATGAGTGAGTGATGCTCTTGCATCGTACTCCTCGGCTTGAAAGATTTCATGGGCTCTTGTCCATGAGCTCCTGCAAAGTATGTCCATGTTTCTTTATTTTTGCCTCTAACTCCCAGCTGGCATCCTCCACTGGGTGATTCTTCCATTTTACTAGGTATTCAAAATACTGCTTTCTCCTGGTCTTCCTGCCTACTCTTTTATCTAGTATGCACTCCATCTGAGGCTTCTGTGCAACTGGTAATTGCTTTTGCCACTGGACCACTGGCTCCTCAGCTCCAGCTTCTGCTTGCTCAGCCTTGTATGGGTATAAATATGAAATATTGAAAATCGGAGATATCCCAATGCCATCCAGCAACTCAAGCTCATAAGCGTTCTCTCCGAACTTTTTCAGGACCCTGTATGGCCCAATCTTCTTCATCTTGAGCTTGTTATATGTTCCCCTTAGGAACCTTTCCTTTCTTAACTGCGCTAGAACCATATCACCAACTTCAAACTAAGGTTGTCTCTTCCTCTGGTTGGCTTTGCGCTTGTATTCTTGATTTTCATCCATCAGTCGCTGCTTCACCTTCGTGTGAAGTTCCTCCATCGCTTCAACGAACTCTTCAGCACGAGCGCTGCTAGTTTCAGCCTGTCTTGACTCCCTGAGCTCACAAACTCCCCTTGGCTGTGTCTCATACAAAATCTGAAATGGACTCTTGCCTGTACTCCAATTTACGAAATCATTGTACGCGGATTCTGCCTGTGGTAGAATCTGGTCCCAACTGCTATGGTGCTCTATCACCAAGCTCCTCAATAAATCCCCTAAGCTTCTGTTGACCACTTTCGTCTGTCCATCTGTATGGGGGTGATAAGCAGAACTAAATGCCAAGTTAGTTCCTAGCTTCTTCCATAGTGTCCTCCAAAAATGACCTATGAATTTCGTATCCCGATCCGAGACTATGCTCCTCGACAATCCATGCAATCTGACAATTTCTTTAAAGAACAAGTTTGCGATGTGGGTCGCATCGCTAGTCTTCTGACATGGGATGAAATGTTCCATTTTAGAAAACCTGTCCACCACTATAAAGATGGAATCAACTCCTCTCTGCGTCCTCGGTAGTCCTAGCACAAAATCCATGCTAATTGCCTCCCATGGTCTCTCGGGTATAGGCAATGGCTGATAGAACCCTATGTTCTTCTTTCGGCCCTTCGCATGTTGACATATCCTACACCTGTCAACAAACCTCTTAACATCGGCTCTCATGCCTAGCCAAAAATACGATTCGCTCAGCTTGGTGAATGTTTTGTCATGTCCAAAATGACCTGCTAATCCCCCGCTATGCTTTTCCTTCAACAAATTCTCCCTCATGGAGCAACCTGGAATGCATAGTTGGTTTCCTCGAAACAACAATCCATCCTAGATCAGGTAGTCTATCTAAGGACTCCTATCCTTGAGAACTGGGTTCTCGGCTGCCTCGTATGCTTCTCCGAAGTCTGTATCACCTGCATACATATCTTTCAGATTTTCAAAACCCAATGTCTTGACTCTGAACTCCTACAGTAGCAAACATTTCCTGCTCAAAGCATTAGCTACTTTGTTAGCAGTTCCTGAAATGTGCTCACTGACAAATGTGAAATTTTGCATGTACTCTACCCATTTTGTATGCTTCTGGTTCAACTTTTCTTGTTGACTCGCAAATTGCAATGCATGATTATCGCTGTACAAAACGAATTCCTTGGGTATCAATTAATGTCTCCACTTCTTTAATGCCTGTATGATGGCATATAATTCTTTATCGTAGGTGGAGTATTTCAGCTTTGCATCATCCATTTTCTTGCTGAAATATGCCACAGGTCTGTCATCCTAACTGAAGACCCTTCCAATAGCATATCCACTCGCATCACATTTCACCTCAAATGTTTTCTAAAAATCAGGCAACACCAGAATTGGTTGCTCTGTTATCTTTCACTTCAACAGATTGAAGCTCCTTTCAGCCTCGGCTATCCAATGAAAAACTTTATGCCGCTTCTTCACCGTATCCATCGTTGTTGTGCTAATTCCACTAAAATTCCAAATGAATTTCTTGTAGAAACTAGCCAATCCATGGAAACTTCTTACCTCAAAAACATTCCTAGGTGATGGCCAATTCCTGATCACTTCCACCTTTTCAGAATCCATCTTCAATTCATTTGCCGAAATTACAAAACCCAAATAAATGAGCTCTTTTTTCATGAAGGAACACTTCTTCATGTTGACCAACAACTTCTCCTGCTGTAGCTTTCTCATCGTGGTGGCCAAATGCTTCAAATGCTCAGCCTTGGTTTTGCTAAAAATCAATATGTCATCCAAATACACGACCACAAACTTTCCGATGAATTCCCGCAGGACTTCATTCATCAGTCTCATAAAAGTGCTCGGCACATTTTTCAAGCCAAATGGCATGACCAACCATTTGTACAAACCTTCGTTTGTCTTGAATGTTGTCTTCCATTCATCACCCTCTCTCATTCGGATCTGATGATATCCGCTCTTGAGATCAATCTTCGAAAAATAATTTGCCCCACTTAGGCAATCCATCAAGTCATCCATTCTCGGCAGGGGAAATCTGTATCTGATGGTGATATTGTTTATCGCCCTAGAGTTTGTACACATTCTCCAGCCCCCATCCTTCTTTGGACTTAGTACTATTGGAACAACACATGGACTCAGACTCTCTTTGACCAGTCCTTTATCCAGCAAATCCTCCACTTTCCTTTTGACCTCCTCATTCTCCTGAGGTGTCAACCTGTATGCTACCTTGTTTGGCAAACTTGCTCCAGGTATGAGGTCAATGTGGTGACTCACACTCCTCATCGGTGGCAACGAACGAGGTAGTTCATCCACGATGATATCAGCAAACTCTCCCAGCAGTTCCTGAATCTCTTCTGGAAAGTCATCCACTCTTGTGCTTGTCAGGACAATTCTCGGTTTCCTGACAACAAGGAATTGTGGATCTTCGTTCTTCTCCATCTCTGTGAGAAGTTCCTTCCCACTCATGAGAAGTATTGTGTTGGTTACTTCCGGCTTCACTTCCTTATCGTTTATCGGAAGAAATTTATGGATTCTCCCATCCTTTTCCAAAGTGTATGTGTTCATCCTCCTGTCATGAACCACATTTATATCATACTTCCATGGTCTACCCAGCAATATATGACATACATCCATGGGAATAACATCACACAAAATCTGATTGTGATAATTCCCAATTTTGAATTTAACTAAGCATTGTTTAGTGACACTTACTCGGTGTCCTTTTTCTAGCCATGAGACTTTATATGGACTCGGGTGCTGAGTTGTTTCCAGCTCTATCTTTTCCACCATCTCGGATGAAACGAGATTGTTAGTGCTCCCGTTGTCCACAATGAATTTTCATTTCCATCCCTTCGCTGTGCAAGCGGTTCTAAATAGTCTACTCCTTTGCACTGCGCTATCCACCTCTTTCTCAGGTGTCAAAAGGATTTTATGCATTCCAAGCGATCTTTTGCTGTCTGCATCTTCGTTCTCAGCATCATGCCTCTGCACCTCAGTGATGTGAGCTTCACTTATGTCCATATTCCTGTCTAGAAAATCCATGGCTTTGTGTCTGTCTTTTCCACATGTAAAACATGTGATAACTCCTCCTCGGCCTCTTCTTCTTCCTCGGGTACGAGGAATTGTGTTGGCGTCAACGTATCCGCCACCCTATTCTGTATGTTGCCTCCTCGGCTCAGCATATTGCTGCCTCTATTCAGTTTGTGGCTAACTCTACTGTGAGGTACCACCTCTCTCATCCTTACCCTGAGGTCTCTTCCATTCCTCCTTGGACCTTTGTGTTCGTTCTTGGGCAATTGCCTTGCCTCTGGGCTGGCTCCTGCCTCGCCCTCGCTGACCTTGCTTGCGGCTCAGCTTCTCCTCGGCTTTCAGAGCCATCTGGTACGCATCCTCAACTGTTCGGATGGTAACCATACTCAATTCATCCTGAATGTCATACCTCAGACCATTCAGGTATCTCGCCACCTTCTCATCATCACTCTCCCGATGACCTACTCTGATGTTGAGCCTATAGAACTCCTTAGTGTACTCCTTCACCATCATCAACTTCTGTCTCAGGTTCTGCATCCACCTGAACAGAGTGATCTGGTAGTCTCTTGGGATGAATTTCGCTTTCATCTTAGCGATCATCCTGTCCCAGCTCTTGATCTTTTGGTTTCCTTTGCAATGCCTATTCGCCTGCAACTCATCCCACCATAAGGCTACATGTCCTTTCAACTTGGTAATAGCATGCCTTACCTTCTTGTCCTCTTCGATATCCTCGTAATCGAAGTAGGTGTCGAGTGCTCGGATCCAATCCAACAACTCTTCTACATCTAGACTCCCCTCATAGATGGGAATGTCCATCTTGGTCTTTGAGCTCATTCTAGAAATGGCTCTGATCAACTGTTCGGTTGAATCATCCTCTGCTGAGACCTCTTCTGCATCATGTCCAGCCTCTTCTTCCACCTCAGAATCACTGAACCCTCTAGTGCCGACTCCACGCATTTGGGTGGTCTCCATCTCTTCGAGTCTCACCCTGAGATCTCATATTTTACGCTCCATTTTTGGATTCCCTGCCGGCCTACCTCTTCTTCATGCGTCCCTGTCTTCTCGATAAAGTGACTGCCTTTCTCTCCTCGGCGGCATGGTGTAATCCGCTTCTCTCTACTACTGGAGCAAAAGATGTCCGGCTCTGATACCACTCTGATGCCAAGATACCCTTAGAGGTAACCCGCTTCTACCAAGACCTTCTTCTTCACTGGTCAAAGAGATGTAACACTCTTCTGATCCTGTATCAGGACCTTTAGTCACCCACAGGGTACTCTAATGATCTCCCCGCAATCATCTCGGGAAATTGGGTTTCGCGGGATCGCGATCTCTATGTGCACGTTCTCGTGCAATTCAAAACCCCGAACCCTGAGTTCTGATGGTCAATAATCAATGGTTCCACTTCCGTCAGGGATTTCCCTATCGGGATATCGCTACTTGCGATGCCAACAATCTGACTTTCCAAACTCCAAACCCCGAGGTGTCGATCTCCCGATACAATGCCACCTGGACTCCACTAAATCTCGTGGTCCCACACTCCCATGTCGTCGTCGGGATTTCATAGATCGTGAATCCACGATGCAAGTTTTCCTTGGTGTCGAAAACCTTGAACACGGAACCCCGATTCTCCAACTCCTCGGGATCTTGCACCACGTGTCCCTGCTGTGATCGATGGCTCCCGTTGATTCGGGAAATCACGAATCGTGATTTCTATGAGCATGAAAACTCTTACCCTCACAATCCTGATATGTCGATATGTGATGGCCCGTTCCCTCCTTGCACCCAATGGTTAACTTCCGCACAAATTTTCTTGGATCGGACAATCAGCGGGATTTCGCAAATCTGCTCGGTGAATCCTGGGCGTCAATTCTCCTCCTTGGAGATTTCTCTGCTCTAAGCTTCGTTTTTGGTTGGAACTTCTCCAGGGTCTGTTCCCACAGTGCTCGGTGGCATGGAACTATCCCTCCTGAGCTTGTTTTCTCTGACTCCTTCAGAGATCTTTGCGCACACTTCCTGCACTCAATTTTCAACAGCTCTCTAAGTGTTGAATCTTTTTGATCCTGTGCACTCGCAGCCACAGTAATCCCTACCTTACTTTGCTTAGACTAACTGCTGAGACTTCTAATTCGCTTGCACTTCTCCTGCACGGCTCAAATGACCCAATCCAACTTCTGGGCAGATGAGAATAAGAGTTTAACGATCTAGCCTCATCAACACACTCTATGCGGATGAATTCGACTGCACTCTATGCAAGAATCTCCTGGCTCAGACAGAGAAACAATTGAAACTCATTCTCCTCTCTTTCAGACTTCAATTAATCCTCTGAAATCACATACAAAGCATATTCAAAGAAATTGCATACAAAGAAAACAACATTCACCACCACATAATCACATACACAGAGAAAAAAACACCAGTCATGAAATTGAATCAAAATCTCTTTCTATTAATCCAATCTGTACATGAGGGCTCTCCACAAGTTCTCTTCTCTGCTCTTCTCTTCTTGCTCCTGAACGAATGATCTTGAATAATACAATAATACAAAGGAGGGTGTTTATATTTGTTTTCCCTCTCGAAAACTAAAACTATCAAATCCATAATTAAAATCTATCTAACAGCATTAAAACTAATAAATGCCTTCCTATATACAATACAATACTAGTGTGCTTCTTTTTGAATGCCTTCATAAAAGGTCGACGCAACAGCTTCCAAAGAAATTCAAAAATATATTTGTTGGCGATGTCCAATTGTTCTCTTCTCCATGCTGGCTTGCTTGATGAGTGAGCGATGCTCCTGCATCAGTACCTCCACCTCCGAAAGATGTGTTATGGACAGCAGAGAAGGGGCTCACTATGATGCAATTAGGGTAAGTTTGACAAAGGGATATTGGTTGCTGACGGATGCACCGACAGTAGCCATTGATTTCGGATTTTCGGGCATGTCCAGGACCTTGGTTAACATAGACCAGACGATGCAGTGAAGCCAGATGATCTCTGTGGATATATTATTTAATTAGAGCCAGTCACAGGTGTCAGTGCAGGATTCTTTAGGAGAGTCTTTTCAGAGAACCCTCAGACATATCGCAATTGTTGAATCCCCAAATCTCGTATTTCCTTGAAGAAGTAAAGGGTCGACAGAATATGACAAGGGGAGTTTCCTTTAGGATATGATAAGAACAAGGTAAGTCTTGAGTGTTAAATAAAAAATATACCCATAACATCATATATTCCAATACGGTGGTCCTATGGAATAATCAATCCATCTCTCAGATTTGGTGGTAGGATCCAAGTTAAATTATATAAAAAAAAAAATTACCTTTTTTCGTATTTTTGAACACAGATTTTCATTTTTGTTTGCGCTCAATATCTTGCGCATGAGGGATTCCTGATGGACTGGTGAAGTTTTATCAATTGGACTAGTGAAGGTTTATAATGGACTCATTTAAACCATATCTTAACTTTGAGAAATTTTTGCATTAAACCATGGATAGGAAACCTATTTTATTCTTCTTTGCACGTGAACAATGATCATTTTTATTTATAAATTTAGATTATTGAGTTAATGATAATGTTAATTTTAGAATATTGTGTCAATTATTGATTTATAATTATTGCATTGTTGTGTTAATTATTGGTTCATAATTATTGATATTCTGATTGCCATTTATTATAATATAAAATCTAATGCTAGTGTTAGATAAGAGGAAGGTATTTTATTGATATTTTGTTTGCAAACTGATTATAATATACCATGTAATGTTGATTATGTTTTAGGGTGAGGTTATTGAAATATAAAGGAAATGTACTGTTAGTGTTAGCTAATAGGGAATGGAATTTTAATGTTATTTTTAATTGCGAGGTTATTGTGATATAAAATATAATGACATTGTTATTATGGTAAGGTTATTAAAGTTTTACTATTATTGATGACATGTAAAAGGTAGGGTCCTTGCATTAAGAACCATAATTAAAAACCATAAATTATTATGATTTAGGAAATGGGGAAATTGCATTTAATTCAGTTTACATCATTATAAGGATGGATTGGTAACTCGTCGTTTTTGGGAAATTAAATGAAGTAATTGGTCAGTAATTAATGCCAAGTGAGTCGTAGATAATGCCTTAACTTAATAATTGTTGGTCATTGTCTGAGTCCTTCTTAATTTCATCTTCCATGGAGGACGTTGTCGTTTACTAATTATTTTTGAATTTTTTGCAAACTTTTTATTGCTTGATCTACTTGTGTCGGGTGTGATGTAGATACCTCGATGTTCCTCAGAATAGTCGCCAGCCCTGAGACCTTAAATGGTTAAAATCGATGGCAACCTAGGCTTGAGCATTGCTTATGTGTCTTGGAGGTCCTAACCATTGTAGGGTAGGATGGGTGGGTAGTTAGTCTTATTTATAGTCGATTGATTGTCATTTAAAGCTTGCATATACTTGATGCGTGTCTCAGGTCGTCATGTTGTGTTGTCATTGTATGCATCGTGTTCATCGTCATATGGAAACGCAGAGTCGAGCTCCCATATCCTTCAAGGATCATAAATAAACTAATTACTATTAATAAAAAATTGTTATGAGTATCATAGTGAAAAATGATACTAGGCAATAGGGTATATGATGCAGCATGCACCAAGCGGCAAGTCTGCTACTCCCAGGACCTTCTTCTTCATGGGCCCGAAGAGCTAAAATACTCCTTTTATCCCTTATCGGGACCTCTTTAGTACCCACAGAACCCTCTCCCTACGATCTCCCCTTTGTCTTATCGGGAAATTGGGTTTCGCGTTATCGCAAAACTCATGGGCACGTTCCTCGTTCTATCCAAAACCTTGAAACCTGATGGGTCTCAATGCCGATGCTTGTTCATTCCTATCGGGGATTTCCCTATGGATAAATCGGCATATGCGATGTCACGTTTCACCGGAACCACGAATCTCCAAACCCCGATTCGTGATGGTGCCTCTCTCTCTCCAAAGCTCCTTCAGGTTAGCCCCTTCCACGTATCACCTGTCGTTCCACAAGACCACGACCTGCTCCCCATCGGAGTTTTCGACTTCGTGGGTTTGATATGCATAGAACCTACGCTCTCGGAAACTCCAAGATGCCGGACCCCGATACACATGCAGTCTCTCTCCTCCACGTCACAACTCCTTTCTCCACTTATCGAGGATCGCAAAATCATGATTCCTATTTCAGCAATTCCTTTGTGAGCAAGAACCCCGAATTTTTTAACCCGTCTCCTCGGGATCTCACGCCATGTGTCCTTGTTGCGATCAATAGTTCCGATCCTCTTGGGAAATCGCAAATAGTGATTTCAATATGCTCAATCCTCTTGTCTATGGAAATCCCGATGAACTTGATGTCCCGATGACTCCTCGGGTTCTTCCTCCAATCTGGGGACTTAACCCCTGCGCAACTTTCCAGAGATCTGACGGCTGATGGGATTTCGATGATTTCTTCTACGAGCCATGACCGTTGATCCTTCCCCTTTGACGATTCCTTGAGAAACTGTAGGTTCTTTCTCAGAACTTGTTCTCCAACTTCTGTATTTGTACTTCCTTCTCAAACCTTCCTTGACCCAAATCCCTGGGCTCTCTTTCAACAATACTATGAAGGAGCTATCCCTCTTGAGCTTGTGTGCCTTTCTTGCACTCAGACTTCAATGCTTTCCAAGTATTGAAGCTTTCAGACTCTGCGCACTCTCTGCAGCAGTAATCGTCTAACTCCTTTACTTAGACTAACAATGGATACTTCTTCTTATCCATCCTACATGCTCCTTGCAGGACCTCAATAACCCAAATCAACTCCCGGGCAGATAAAATCAAAAGGTTTAGCTACTGAGCCTTCATCGACACACTCCTTGCAGATGAATTCGACTGCACACCTTGCAGGAATCTCCTGGCTCAGACAGAGAAACAATTGAAACTTATTCTCTCCTCTCAGACTTCAGTTTAAACCCTGAAATCACATGCACAACATATTCAAAGCAAACCCATAACCAGAAAAAACAAACATTCATGATCACATAAACAATCTACACAGAGAAACAACACGAGCCATGAACTTGAATCAGAAATTTATTCTTTTAATTCAAATGTCTGTACATGGGTGTTCTTCAAAGTTTTCTCTATTTGCTCTTCTCTTCTGAATGTTTCTTATGGCTCCTATTACAATGATACAACGAGGGTGTCTATATCTGTTTTCCCTCTCAGACTCTAAAACTGTCTAATCTAGAAATAAAATCATATCTACTTGCATTAAATCTATTAAATGCCTCCTATCTATTTCAGACAAGAGCGTATGGATCGAGGTCTGATACAACATGCAAAAGTTGCTTCCCATAAATGGTGCATTTATACATTGGTGCATCATCTTGAATGAAATTCAAAAAGTTTCGACCGGACTTGTCCAACTGTTTATCGTCTTCTATGCTGGCTCGCTTGTCTTGGGCGATGCTCCTTGATGAGTTGGCGATGCTCCTGCATCATACTTTTCGGCTTGAAAACTTTCATGGGCTCCTGTCCATGAGCTCCTGCACGGTCTATCCATGCTTTTGAATCACTGCTTCTGTCTCCCAGCTGGCGTCTTCCACTGGGTGATTCTTCCATCTCACCAGATACTCAAAGTATTGCTTTCGTATGGTTCTTTTGTTGACTCTCTTGTCAAGTATATATTCCATTTGTGGCTTCCCTTGAAAAGGAATCTGCTTCTGCCATTGGATTCCTGGTTGTCCATCACTTTCAACTCCTTATTCTTCAGCCTTATATGGATATAAGTCTGATACATTGAATGTCAAAGATATTCCAACGTCATCCGACAATTCAATCTCATATGTGTTTTCTCCAAACTTCTTCAGGACTTGGCATGGCCCAATTTTCTTCATATTCAACTTATTGTATGTCCCCCTTGGGAACCTTTCCTTCCTCAGATGTGCCAGAACTAGATCACCAACTTTTAATTGAAGTTGTCATCGATGTTGATTCGCTCTACGCTTATATTCCTGATTTGACTCCAGCAATCGCTGCTTCACCCTGCTGTGAAGTTCTTCCATCGCCTCTACGAATTCGTCAGTGCTTGCGCTCTTTGTCATCATCTGCTCTGAATCCCTCAGATCAGATACTCCTCTTGGTTTCCTGCCATATACAATCTCAATTGAACTTTTACCTGTGCTTCTATTCACTAAATCGTTGTAAGCAAACTTTTCCTGTGGAAATACATTATCCCAGCTGTTGTGGTGCTCTATCACCAGGCTTCTTAAAAAATATCCCAGAATTCGATTCACTACCTCGGTTTGCCCATCTATCTGAGGATGATAGGCAGAACTAAACATCAAGATAGTTCTCATCTTCTTCTAGAGTGTTCTCCAGAAATGTCCAATGAACTTTATATCCCTGTCTGATACAATGCTTTTGGGTAAACCATGAAGTCTAAGAATCTCCTTGAAGAATAAGTTTGCGATATGAGTTGCATTGTTGGTCTTCTGGCATGGAATAAAATGTGCCATTTTGGAAAACCTGTCTACCACCACAAAGATCGAATCATGTCCTCTTTGTGTCCTAGGCAATCCCAATATGAACTCCATGCTGATTTCGTCCCACGGTCTCTCAGGTATGGGTAATGATTGGTAGAATCCCGCATTCTGCTTTCTGCCCTTTGATTGTTGGCATATTTTGCACCCGTCAACAAACTTCTTGACATCTATTCACATCTTCGGCTAGAAGTATGCTTCATTCATATTTTCGAACGTCTTGTCATGACCAAAATGCCCTGCTAATCCACCACTGTTCTTTTCTTTTAGCAGGTTCTCCCTCATGGAGCGATTCAGAATGCATAACTGATTTCCTCTGAACAACAGTCCATTCTAGATCATGTAATCCATCCATGGGCTTCTATCTCCGAGAACTGGATTCTCAGCTACCTCGTATGCCTCTGCAAAATCAGCATCACCTGCATACATGTCTTTAAGATTTTCAAAACCCAATGTCTTGACTTTGAACTCCTGCAACAACAAACACTTCCTACTCAAAGCATCAGCCACTTTGTTAGCAGTCCTTGAAATGTGTTTAATTACAAACGTGAAATTTTGCATATACTCTACCCATTTTGCATGTTTCTGATTCAGCTTCTCCTGCTGAGTCACAAATTGTAATGTATGATTATCACTATATACAGTGAATTCTTTTGGGATCAAGTAATGCGTCCACTTCTTCAATGCCTGTATGATAGCATAAAGTTCTTTATCATACGTGGAATACTTCATAATTGCATAATCTAGCTTCTCGCTGAAATATGTGATTGGTCTATCTTCATGGCTCAAGACCACTCCTATGGAAAAGCCACTTGCATCACATTTCACCTGGAAAACTTTCGAAAAATATGGCAACACCAAAACCGGTTGTTCGGTGATCTTCCGCTTCAACAGATTGAAGCTCTTCTTTGCCTCTTCAGTCCAATGAAAGGACTTATGTCTCTTCTTGATTGTGTCCATCATTGTTGCGCTAATTCCACTAAAGTTCCTAATGAATTTTCTGTAGAAACTTGCCAATCCATGGAAACTTCTCACCTCGAAAACACTTCTTGGTGATGGCCAATTTTTGATTACCTCCACTTTACTTGGATGCATTTTCAATTCATTTGCCGATATGACAAACCCCAAGTAAATGAGTTATGTCTTCATAAATGAAGATTTCCTCATGTTGATCAAAAACTTCTCTTGTTGTAGCTTCCTCATTACTGCAGCTAAATGCTTCAAATGCTCTTCTTTTGATTTGCTTAAAATTAAAATGTTATCTAAATAAACAATGACAAACTTACCAATGAATTCTTTCAACACTTCATTCATCAGCCTCATGAATGTACTCAGTGCATTCGTTAAACCAAATAGCATGACTAGTCATTCATCCAACCGTTCATTGGTTTTGAAGGTTGTCTTCCACTCGTCGCCTTCCCTCATGCGAATCTGATGGTATCCACTTTTCAAGTCAACCTTTGAAAAAAATTCTGCTCCACTCAAGAAGTCCATCAGGTCATCCATCCTCGGCAATGGAAACCTGTAGCTGATGGTTATCTTATTGATGGCTCTGGAATCAGTGCACATTCTCCAACCTCCATCCTTCTTTGGACTTAGTACCATTGGAACAACACACGGACTTAGACTCTCCCTGACCAGTCCTTTATCCA
>JZKD02S1816530.1:56893-71372 GCA_000966675.3 Picea glauca
TATCTCACAGATTGCCCTCGTAGTGAGGATGTATTGATTTTCGTAATTCGAAGTTCCTATACTATAATGTTGTTCTGTGTAGTGACATCGTGGACAGAGGGATCTCTCGAATTATTGTCAGTGGAAATATGGATAGTTGCCAATTAAAGTTTTATATTTTATAAAAAAAATGTTTTTCTTTTTTACTCGGTTGGGGTTTATAGTGTTTTAAATGATAATTCATTGTCTTAAGGCTTTTTCAGATATTGGCTTCTTTAATTAATTGAGATGGTAATTATTGCAGTTTAATGGTTAGTTGCCTCACCCAGTAAATACCCCCTTTTACTTGTCATAACTTTATTAAATTAGTCTGCCATTTTAATTTATGACATATGATGAAGTTTTTCAATGATGCATTGCCAATGCTTCCCTTGAGGCTATAATGTAATTAAGTGTGAGTTTATGTTGATTATTTCAATTATGAAGCTAATTAGAGAATGACAATCTATATGATGACCTGTTAATAATATGGGTTAGAAGTATGGTCTCGAAACAATTATTGCCCTTGTCACCTAACATTTTTCTTGTCATCTTCGATTATTCAGGAAATTGCAGCGTTAAATAGGGTTATTTTAATTCTTGCCCTTCCTAATTAGGTTATCCTTTCCAAGTATGGTGTATATGGTTAGTAATTGTTTAATTGAAATGTAAATGATAACGTTTAAAGCGCAATGTTAATGATGATCACTGCAACCATAATGCTAGCTAGTTGCCTTGCTAATAAATGTTAAGTTGAATAAAAGTATGGTGTATATTGTTAGTATTTGTTTAACTGAATGTAAATGATAACGTTTAAAGCGCAATGTTAATRATGTTCACTRCAACAATAATGCTAGYTAGTTGCATTGCTAATAATTKCTAAGTTGAATGCCTTAATGATTGTTTTAAACGCAATATTGTAAGGTCATGATCGGTATGGTATTAAGCTTGGAGGCAAGGTGTGATAATGGACAACGTGACTAATATTCCTTCCCTGAGGAGTCTTAGACATCGCCTTGTCATTTATTTAACGTTCGTTGTCTGAGACCTTGTCGTGCGCCTTCCGTACGGGGCGCACTTGTTCTTCGTGGCTATTTGCACTTGATTGTGGTCAGTTGGTTTCTTGGCCTGTTGAGTCGGGTGGGATGTAGACACCTCCATGTTCCTCAGAAAAGTCGCCAGCCCTGAGACCTTAAATGGTTAAGGACGATGGGAAACTGGGCTTGAGCGTTGCTTATGTGTCTTGGAGGTCCTAACCTTGCAGGGTAGGACGGGCGGGAGGTCAGTCGTATATGGTGGTCAGTTTTACTTTCCGCTGTGTGTCTGCATTGTGCACCTCTGCCTATGGTTGTGTTTGCGATGGTTCTCGTTGAGGCGTTCAACGTGCTTGCGCTGAACCCCGTGTTGAGTCTTGTTGTTAGTCGAGTGGCATCGTAGAGTTTAAGTATGTTGTTACTTCCACACACGCGCACACACCGTAAACACAAAAAAAAATTTGCACCTTTCACTCGAACGGTTGGCGTAACGAGGCGTTTCGTTACAGTTGACCTCCCTTTTTACCATAAGTTCAACTTTTTCCTTTATTATGTTTCCCCCATTCCTAAGTTTCCTAATTTTTATTATCCCCTTCTTTCCCCTTTTTATTAGAGCCAAATTGGCAGTTGCGCTAATTACTCTTTTCCCTTTATTATTAATTTAAAATATTTTTATACTTCCACTAGTTAAATCATTTATTTCCTCTTTACAAATTAAAACCACAGATTTTTAATTAAATTATTACTCTCTTCATTTTACCCTCTGAATTTAAGAAGACTAACACTATTACTTAAGTGGGTTTTAGTTTATCTCTTTATTTTTATTTTTATAGGGTGTTTTCTTAAGGCTAAACATAATTTTACCCTAGAGAAGTTTTAGGCTTAGGTTTAGATTCTGAACTGGGGGACAATTATTTAGGAAAGCTGTTTTAAGAATTTATTAACGTGTTAAATGTCTTAGGGCCATCTAGGTTTGTTCCTTCCTCAACATCAATGCGACTTTCCCTTCAGGATGCACCACGTGCTCCAAGGGTTCCACTCGCCTCAGTTATTTCTTTTGCGCGACGTGCCCTTCACGATGCACCACATGCTCCAAGGGTGCCACTCGCTAACTTGTGTTTCTTTCATGCGACGTGCCCTTTAGGATGCACCACTTGCTCCAAGGGTGCCACTCGCCAACTTGATTGATTGGTAGACATCTATAACCTATGGAGTCAACACTCCACCAAGTGAACTTGTGGGAGACTAAGGGATCTAAGGAATAAGACCCCCACCTTATTGTGCACCCCTTAGAATCATCGTGAGTGATTGTCGCAGTCTGCCCTCATGGCATCGTGGATCCTCTTGAACTAGGTAATCGTTAACCTACAGTTCGAGCCACGACAGGAGTGCTAGTAGGTTGTGGTAGGGCTACTATCCACCCCTCTCCCTCAACCTCTCTAGAAATCGCGTGTGGCCCCTTTACTCCATATGTGAGTCTGGTCAGCAAGCTATTGTCAGACTGCATCATCAACAATCATGTAATAACATCTCCACATCAATCATCAAATCAATGAAATATCACAGTAAATAAATCAACCCAAATAGCACACTCCCTGACTCAATCCAGAGTTCAAGGGGTTCCATTGATGCCTCTGCATACTCAAGGTCCAAAACCCTGCACACTCAATAAAACTGAGTCAATAGAACCTATCTATGTCAAGCAGTAAAACATCATTTCAATTATCATAACGCAACAAAAATTAGGGACAAGAATTTTAATATCATAATAGTCCAAATCACTTGCGAGCAAGTGTCCTCAACGAATAAGTTTTCTCAGTGTGCCAGAGTGGGATGTTACATACACCCCCTCTTGGTCTAAAATTCATCTCGAAGTTTCATAGTATAAATTCCAAAATAAATGTATCACAATATCATAAGTCTATCTATCAAACAAAAATGGAAACTGCTGGCACATATCATATGCATTCTCCCAGGTCGCCGAGTGCAGACTATAACTGTCCCACTAGACCTTGACTTGCTCTACTATTCAATGTCGTAACTATCAAATGTGATGATCTAAGATGCGGACCGACTCAGTCGTGAGCACTCCCTTGTCCGATAACTGCAAGGAACTCATGTCAATCACATGTGTAGGATCACTAATATAATGTCTCAAAACATATACATAAAAATCATCGTGCATATGCCTCAAGGAATCAGGCAAGGCTAGTCGATATGCCATGGGCCCCTTTCTCTCCACAATCTTGAAAGGTCCCACGAACCTAGGAGAGAGTTTAGCTCCCTTCCCAAACTTGATCGAACTCTTATGCGGTTTAACCCACAAGAAGACTCGATCATCGACCTCATAACTATGGTCAACTAGGTGCACATCACCATAAGTCTTCTATCGATCCTATGCTTATTTAATCCTTTGTCTTATGGTTTTCATTTTCTCTTCCATTTCTTGGATCACTTCTGGTCCCACCAGGACCCTATCCTCAAGCCGATCCCAATTCAAGGGCGTCTGACATGGTCTCCCATAAAGAAACTCAAAAGGCGCCATATTAATGGTGCTCTAGTAACTGTTGTTATAAGCGAACTCTACTAGAGGCAAGAATTCCTCCCAACACTTTTGTTGGTCCATGACGTACATGTGCAACATGTCTTCCAAGGTTTGGTTCATTCATTCTATCTGTCCATCCATCTCTGGGTGATACGCAGTACTAAAGTTAAGTTGGGTCCCCAAGGCCTCTTGGAAACTCATCCAAAATTGTTCAGTAAACACCAATCCTTGATCGGATACAATATTCTTAGGCACGCCATGCAACCTCATAATATCACTGATGAAAACTCTCACTATGTCAGGTGCCTAATACGTCGTACGCACAGGAATAAAGTGATCACTCTTTGTCAGAGTGTCTACTACTACAAAAATTGAGTCGTGTCTCCTTGCCATCAGTGTCAATCCAACAATAAAATCCATCGAAATAACTTCCCATTTCAATTTCGGAATGGCATGTGGTTGAATTAATCCTACCAGGTGTCTATGTTCAACCTTTACCTGCTGACACTCTAGGCATCTAGCCACAAAGTTGACTATGTCAGCCTTCATTCCCTTCCATAATAATAAGGGTTTAAGGTCTGCCCTCATCTTCGTGACTCCTGGGTGAGCCATGTGAACTACTCTATGAGCCACGCTTAGGATCAACATCCTCAACTCGTCGCTTGGAGCTACGTAAATCCAACCTCTAAACATCAATAACCCATCACTATCAAAAGAAAATCCCTCATATCATGGTACCATCATTGTGTTTTGTCTGAAAAAACCCTCTACCTCTTTGTACCATTCGTCGTCACACTGTAAAGTGATAATTTTCTATCGTAAGTTCGTCTGAAGAGGAAACACCGAGAACATGCGTGGCCTCCAACTCAAAGCATTTGCCACTTGGTTCACCATTCCCTTTATGTAAGTAATCTCAAAGTCGTACTCGCTAAGCAACTCCGACCAACGTCATTGTCGTGCGTTCAGGTCACTTTGCATAAAAATGTGTTGTAGTCTACAATGATTGGTCTTTAGTTCAAACTTTCATCTAACAAGGTAGTGTCGCCAAACCTTCAAGGCATATACAATGGCTAATAACTCGAAATCGTGTGTCACGTAGTTCTCCTCATGCCTTCTCAGTTTCCTCGAAATGTAAGAAATCACTTGTCCGTCTTGCATCAAGACTCTGCCTAAACCTTCCTGGGATGCGTCTATGCATACCAAGAAGTCCACATCCATGTCAGGGACCTTTAGTATCGGCACTATTGTCAACAACTCTTTAATCCTCCAAAATCATTCCGCACATTTCTCCTTCCAACCAAACTTCTTGTTTTTGTTCTACAATTCCATAATCGGATTTGCTATCTTCAAAAATCCCTTGACAAACCATCAATAGTATCCTGCTAAACCCATAAAACTACGCACTTATGTGACATTCGTCAGCGCAGGCCATTCTATGATAGCCTCAATGTTTTCTAGATCCACAATGATACCTTCACCAGAGATGACATACCCTAAGTAGTGAATCCTCGATTGATAAAAAGAGCATTTGGACAACTTCCCATATAATTCGTGCTCTCACAGACACTGTAGTACCAAGCGCAAGTTCTCATCATTCTCCTCCATGATCCAAGAGTAGATCAAAATATCGTCAATGAATACTTGGATGAACTTGTCCAAGTATTCATGGAACACCCCATTTATCAAACTCATAAATACCCCTAGGGCATTTTTCAGTCCAAATGGTAAAACAGTAAACTCGTAATGTCCAAATCTTGTCTTAAAAGCAGTCTTAGGGACATCATCCTCCTTTATTCATAACTAGTGATACCCTGATCGCAAATTGATCTTGGAGAACACCATCGCACCCTTCATTTGATAAAAGAGATCATCAATCCTCAACAAGGGATATCGATTCTTGATCGTAGCCTTGTTTAGCTGATGGTAGTCAATGCAAAGCCTCCACGATCCTTCCTTCTTTCGTATGAAAATAATATGTGCACCCCATGATGACACACTAGGATGTATCAATCCCAAGACCCACAACTCCTTCAGTTGCATTTTCAACTCTTTCCACTCTAGGGTCAACATCTGATAAGGCGTTCTTGCTATCGGTTCGGTCCCCGGTTTCAGGTCTATGGTAAACTCCAGTTCCCTTTCGGGTGGCATCCCAGGTAACTCCTCTGGAAATATGTCTGCAAACTCCTTCACCACCGGAAGGTGTTCTATACCTTCCGCTACTCCCTTCTCGTTTAGCACAAGGATCGCATAAAGCTTGCACCCCTTGCGCATACTCTTCCGTAATTGTAAGGAAGAGACGAACCTCAGGGAAACTCCCTGGTTCCATCCTACAATCACACACCTCTGTCCTTTGTCATCAACCAAGATCAACCATTTCGTCTTAGAATTAAGTATCGCCTCATGCGATTCCAACCAATCCATACCAATCACAACGTCATAAGATCCTAAGATTGTGACGTACAAGTTGACCCTCATGAAAAACTCTCCCAGGTTAAGGGCATAGCCCATAACCTTTCCTCCAACCTTCTGTTTGGCTCCTGAAGCCATCTCTATGAAGCTAAACTCATCTTATTCGACTACCTTTACCTTAATCCTTTTTAGCACTGCACCAGAAATGCAAATCTCAGTAGCACCTTGGTCTATCAAAATACTAAGGGTCTGGTCAGCGATAGTACCTGTCGTCTTGAGCACCGTCGACTGGTGCTCTTCCTGGTGGTTATTTACCACGGCATGAATTTGTTGGGCCTTTCCCATATCTCCCACAGTAGTGGGTTCGGTTGATCTAGACACTCTTGTCCTCTCCACAGGACAGTTGTGCTGGTAGTGTGGCTCCCCACACGTCTAACACCCCTTCTTCGGCCCAATAGTTCTGGTACCCGAAGTAGAAGATGACAGCCCACTAGCCTGGAACCCAGGTCATTTCTGTTGAACAGGACTAAACTGTTGTTGTTGCGGGTGACGCTATTGCTGATGCGGTGGTCCCCGATAAGGTGTCCACTACCAAGGCGACGCTCGTTGGGGTGTAGTGAAGGTGGATCCTCTTTTGAAGCCACAATATATCGGCGTATGTTTCGTTGGGGTCTGATGCTGTGGTGTACTAGATGAACCCTACCCTGTTGGTCTCGCTGGAGTCCTGGTCTGACCCCCACTGATAAGCTCCTCCTCTACTATGAGGGCCTTTTGGATAGCGTCGTGCAAGGTTTGAGGCATCAATATCCTAACCTTTGAATGCAGGCTGTTGTTAAGGCCAAACACAAAGTTGTTGACCTTGAGTTTCTCTATGTTAAGGTGCGGAGCATACCGGAGCAGCTCTATGAAACGTGCCTCGTACTTGGGCACCATATGACCTCCCTGTCGTAATTCATTGAACTCATTGAGATAACACTCAATGAATTCCTCTGAAATATACCTCTCTCGGAACTGTTCCTCAAAAAATTACCATGACACGTCTTCAACGACCATGTTCAGCTATGGTAGGAGTGTCTTCCACCATAGAAGAGCACTCCCCTTCAGTTGAAATACTGCCATGTGGACCTTCATGTTGGAGATTCAATCACGAAGTGTGAATCACATCACCATGTCCTCCAACCATGCCTCGGTGGCTGCACCGTCTGGGGAACCAAAAAACTCGGAAAATTTGACCTTCTCGAGTTCACGATGAAAGCTACCAGTAACGGTCGGTGCGTGCAGAGGAATCTCAGCAGGTGTCGGTGCCCTGGCCTGATCTCTATCCCAATGGCTGATCAGTTCCTCAGACATCTGCTGCAAAGATCGCATCATCTCGACTACATCGCCAACTGATGTCTACACCTATTCGAGAACCAACTCGTCTCCTTGGGGGTTAGACCCCTCAGGAGTGGATGCTACTGGATGCGTCACACCTCCTCCCCTAACACCCCATCGTCTGTCTCCATGGAATCCTCTAACTATGATTACCTTCACACACACAATCAACTTGATCAACAATACTATAATCAAATCATGTCAATGAAATCCATAGCGATCCCAAGTTGCGGGTCGAACCGGCTCTGATACCATATGTAAAAACCTCCTCATTATGACAACAACTCTGATAACAGGTGAAATTTTTTTTTTTTGTTTAAGGTGTGTGCACGTGTGTAAAAAGGAAACATACACACTTGATTCTACGTCGCCACCTGATGACTAACAAGACGCAACCATGATGATCACAACAAGAATACATAAGGCACACAACAAGTAACTGCAAGCATTAAACGACCATAAACATAAGGTGCACAACAAGTAACTGCAAGCATTAAATGACATACTGTGTTATGTACAATACGAACACAGATGGAAGAATCCATAGTAGTAGATTTTACTATTTCTGCACAGGAAAGCAGGGCGTTTAATCTTAGATCCCTTCTCCGGAGAGGGAGAATGTCAGATAGGCTCCTGACCGACTGTTCAGGTAGAAACTAGTAATCTCTGTTAGGAGGCCACAGTGGTGGGAACTCTGCCTTTAAAGAGTGCAATACTACTGATACGACCTTAGAGGTGTGTCGTAAGAGTGGAAACCCTGCCTTTAAAGGGCCCGAGACTCTTGATACGGCATTGGATTCTTTACACAGAAAATAATCACACACATAGACTTATATACAGAGTGACTAGCTTTATCAGATCGAAGAATCTGATATCATACAACTGTGAGTTTGGACAATTCCAATTATAGTACTAACCCTGAAATTAATTAACAATCTCAATACATCCTATATGTTGCATATACCATAAAATTACAATAACATTATCCACAACAACATCACATTTTATATTGTCATAACCTTCAGCATTAACATTAAATGTTTCAGTACATAATCATTACCATAAAACAGTGATAACCTTAGCATTAACAATACCATAAGCACACCTTCCACATTACATTACGTTGATCATTACCCTAAGCATTAACAATAACTTAAACCTTATATTATATTAGTTTTATCATGAACAATAATAGCTTGAAGGTTATCATTACCATCGATATTGGCTTCCACCACAACATTCATTGCAGCTCCAATTACTCCACATAAATCCAATTAGTATACAGTTACCCCACCATAAAATTTCAAAACATAAAACATCCCATTTTATAATACACTAATATTGCCATAAAGTAACCAATCATTACATTTGATATTTATCACCCCTAACATTTAGATTTTTTTGGTAATAGTAACCTACATACACATTTGCAATAAAAACATATTATGGTAACTTTACAAATACCTATTACAAAAATAGAATGCACTGACATAGCCATTACACTAACTCCGAAATTTAGTAGACATAAAACGGGAGATATTTTATTTAATTTAAAAGAAGAAAAGGGAAACTAATTTAATGTTAAAGAAACTACACTGCCTTTTGGCGTAGGAACATTTCGTTAGCTGTTCATCAACAAAAATCAAATCTATAGGCGATTAAGGTGGAAGGTTGCCTAAATAAAAAAAGGGGTTGGGAACGAAAAGTGTGGAGACGAAGGGTTTCTTCCCTTAGCACTAGAGATCATGAATGCAGATGGTTTTCATAAAAGTGATAGCTATAATTACCTGTTGAATCAATCTAGGGCCGATTTCCTGAAGTAAAAGCTAGGAGGTTGTTGTGTTAAAGCTGGAATATGATAGTTAACCGAATGATATTTTGGCATGTACAAAATTTGGCAACATCTCAAGCACCCAATATGATCGCATAAGCAACACAATTCTAAATTCTGAAAACAAAAAAAACAATTTCTTTGCACCCAATAAAATTTTAACTCTTCCTTGGTAGTTTAGCAAAGGTGATGCAGGAGCATCACCAACTCATCAAGTGAGCCAGCCTGGAGCGGAAGACAGCTGGAAAAGCCAACACAAATTTTGAAAATTGCCTTGGAAACTGTTGCGCAAATCTTAAATGACCCATTTAAGAGGAGGCGCCTTTGTATATTGTAAATGGACCTTGAGCGGATAGCTCTCGTCCTTTAGGTAGATAGTCGGCATTTAATAGATTTAATGCTTGTAGATAGGAATTTAATTTAGATTTGATAGCTTTAGAGTCCAAGAGGGAAAATGGATATAGACACCCTCATTGTATCATTGTAATATTATCAAGGAGCAGAAAAAGAAGAGCAAGCAGAGAACTGTGTGAAGAACACCCATGTACAGACATTTGAATTAATAGAAGAAGATTGATTCAAATCCATGGTTTTGTGTTGTCTTCTCCGTCTATTAATATTATGCTCATGAATGTTTTCTTTCTGTCATACATTTGTTTTTATATGTTGTGTATGTGACTTCATAGTTGAATTGAAATCTGAGAGTAAGAATGAATGAGTTTCAATTGTTTCGCTAATTGAACCAGAGGATTCCTGCAAGAGGTGCAGTCAAATTTGTCCGCAAGGAGTGCGTTGACTGAAGGGTTCAATTAGAGATAACCTTTGCTACCATTCATCTTCAAAAGTGTAGTTAGGTACAGTTCCATGCAAGGAGTGCGCAGGCCAAGCTAAATCTCAGAGTTGTGATTTTGAGAAGTGTATTGGAAGACTGTTGCTGCAGGTGTGCACAGAGTCGAGTGCCCTCAAAACTTAAGCGTTGTTGAAGATTTTCCGCAAGGAGTGCATGCAAGGTTTCTTATAGAGACTGAAGTTGGGGAAAATCTCAGGAGGAATAGGCCTTTTAATTCACTGAAGGGTAAGTGCAGGGAGCTGCTATTGGGAGTCTAAGGGAAGCGTCACAGGTTTGCAAATAGGCGAGCAAGTCTCGTGTGGAGACATTTAGTCATCCTGTGAATTTACGAAGGAAAGGACGGACAACCGAAATCCTCTGAGGAGATTTCACAAAGTTACGAGGAGCATTGGATGTCGTGGAGGTGCAGGGAAGTTATTGTCACAGGTGTGCAAGGGGTTCGAAGCTCAGAAGGAGTAGAGTCGTTGATCCGTGCCACAGAAGCCGTCGGATCTATAAGTGACATCACATATTGGCAAATCGCGAGTTGAATCTCCAAGTGATTGCAACGAGACTTGCAATATCATGATTCCTAATATCCTGACAGGATTAGGACTATTCATCGTGTGGGACACGTGTCAAGAGATCCCGAAGAGTCGGAGTTCGGGGCATCAGGTTTTCCAAGAACAGGAAACTCTTGTACATTGGAATCGCGATCCGCGATATCCCAATGGAAGAGTTGAGTGGGGCCACGACTGGATTTAGTGGAGGACAGGTGGCATAGTGTCGGGGATCAGGAAAAGGTAAGTCCCGAATCCTTTGACGTTGGGATTTGCGATCCCATGAATTCTTAAGTCCCCATTGAAGAAAAGGGGTGTCGAAATGTTAATTCACACGTGCGCATAGGAGATTCGGCACATTGGGTATCGGGAGTCGGCGATTCAAAGTGCACGACATGATGAGTTGCGAAATTGCAATAGAGAAAAAGTCCCGACAAGGTGAGAGAAAGTCAGTGTTGACTAAAGCCATCGCGTCTCGGGGATTTGAGAACCCTGTGATCAACAGAGAACTTGCGAAGCCGCGAGTTTCGATCCTCCGATAAGTCAAGGAAGGGGGGATCGCATAGAGAAAATAAAATCTGTGGGTGTATATTTTCCCGATAGGGAATTAGAAGAACATTTGAGTTCTTCGGGTCATGGAGAAAGAAGATCTTGTGAGAGTGGTCGTGCTCTAAGGATTGAGGTTGTGTTAGAGTGGTATCAGAGCAGGGAAATTTTGTTTGTTTTTCTGTAGCAGAGAAGAAGAAAGGAATTTACCATGCTTCCCAGAAGAGAAAGATAATCGCCTGATCCAAAGGACAGGGAGGTGTGGAGAAGAGGCAGGCCAGTAGGAAATCCAGAAATGGAAAGGCATATGAGAGATCTCCGAGCAAGACTCGAGGAGATGGAGATAGTGCAAAGACGCACAGCTAGTGCAGGGGATCTTAGTGAGTCAGACAGCGAAGTCGAGGCTGAACGTGAAGAGGAAGTTGCATCCGAGGATGCAACAAATGAGCGTCTAATTAAAGCCATTGCCAGAATGGGTGCAAATCCCAGAATAGACATTCTAGTTTACGAGGGAAATCTGGATGCAGAAGAGTTGTTGGATTGGATCCGAGCTCTTGACACCTACTTTGATTATGAGGATATGGAGGAGGATAAGAAAGTCAAGCATGTTGTTACACACTTGAAAGGACATGTAACATTATGGTGGGACGAGCTACAAGCTAATAGACACTGCAAAGGCAAGCAAAAGATTAAAAGTTGGGATCAAATGATTGCAAAGATGAAGGCAGAATTCATCCCAAGAGACTATCAAATCACTCTGTTAAGGAGGATGTAGAACCTGAGACAGAAGTTGATGATAGTGAAAGAATACAATAATGAATTCTATCGACTGAACATCAGAGTAGGTCATCGGGAGAGTGATGATGAGAAGGTAGCTATATATCTGAATGGTCTAAGATATGACATTCAGGATGAATTAAGCATGGTTACCATCAGGATGGTGGAGGATGCTTATTAGATGGCTTTGAAAGCTGAGGAAAAGCTGAGCCATAAGAAAGGTTAGCGAGGGCGAGGAAGGATTCATCCCAGAGGCAAAGCAATTGCCCAGGACAAATACCAAAAGCCCGAGGAGGAATGGAAGAAACCTCAGGGTAAGGTTGTAAGAGGTGGAACCTCACAGAGAGGGCCATATGTTGAACAGAGAGGACAGCATATAGAACAAAGTGGAGGATATGTTGATGGCAATACTTTTCCTCATACCAGAGGTAGAGGAAGAGGGCGAGGAGGAGTAATCACATGCTTCACATGTGGAAAGAATGGGCAAAAGTCTTATGAGTGTCCAGAGAAAAACAAGGACATCGGAGAAGCTCACATCACCGAAGCGCAGAGGAAGGATGCTGAGATCGAGGGCGCTGAAGGCGGAAGATCGCTTGCGATGCATAAAGTCCTTTTGACACCTGAGAAGGAGGTGGAAAACTTATTCCAAAGGACCATACTTTTCAAAACAACTTGCAAGACCAAGGACAGGGTGTGCAAGGTCGTCGTATAAAGTGGTAGCATGGATAATCTCGTATCTATAGAAATGGTAGAAAAGTTGGAGCTGGAAACGACTGATCATCCTAGCCCATACAGGGTTTCATGGCTATAGAAGGGACACCAGGTAACTGTTTCTAAACAATGCTTGGTTGAATTCAAAATAGGTGGATATAATGATAAGATTCTGTGTGATGTTATTCCCATGGATGTATGTCATCTATTGCTGGGTAGACCATGGAAATATGACAGAAATGTGATTCATGATGGGAGAATGAACACATATACCCTAGAGAAGAATGGGAGAACCCATATGTTGCTTCTGATAAAATATAAGGAGGTGAAGCCGGAGGTAAGCAACACAGTACTTCTCATGAGTAGGAAGGAGCTTCTTACGGAGGTAAATAAGAAAGAAGACCCACAATTCTTTGTGGTCAGAAAGCCGAGGATTGTTCTGACTAGCACAAGAGTGGATGATTTACCAGATGAGGTTCAGGAAATGCTAGAAGAGTTTTCTGATATCATAGTGGACGAATTACCCCATTCGTTGCAACCAATGAGAAGTGTGAGTCATCACATTGATCTCATACCAGGAGCTAGTTTGCCGAATAAAGATGCGTACAGGTTAACACTACAAAAGAATGAAGAAGTTAAGAAGCAGGTACAAGATTTATTGGACAAAGGATTGGTCAGAGAAAGCTTAAGCCCATGTGTTGTTCCGACAGTACTCAGTCCGAAGAAGGATGGAGGTTGGAGAATGTGTACCGACTCAAGGGAGATAAAAAAGATAACCATCAGATCCAGGTTTCCACTGTCGAGAATGGATGATCTGATGGATTGCCTGAGTGGGGCGAAGTATTTTTCAAAGATAGATTTGAAAAGAGGATACCACCAGATTCGCATGAGAGAAGGCGATGAGTGGAAGACAGCCTTCAAGACCAACGAAGGTTTGTATGAATGGCTAGTCATGTTGTTTGGATTGATGAATGCACCAAGTACCTTCATGAGGTTGACGAATGAAGTTCTGAGGGAGTTCATCGAAAAAAATTTCATTGTGTATTTGGATGGTATACTAATTTACAGTAAATAAGAGGCTGAACACCTGAAGCATTTGGCTATAGTGATGCGGAAGCTACAGCAGGAGAAGCTATTGATTAAAATGAAGAAGTCATCATTTATGAAGACAGAGCTCATTTACTTGGGTTTTGTTATTTTTGCGAATGAGTTGAGGATGGATCCAGATAAAGTGGAGGTAATTAAGAATTGGTCATCACCGAGAAATGTATTTGAGGTGAAAAGATTTCATGGACAGGCTAGTTTCTACAAGAAGTTCATCAGGAATTTCAGTGGAATTAGCGCAGCGATGATGGATACAGTGAATAAGCGGCATAAGTCTTTTCATTAGACAACAGAGGCTGAGAAAAGCTTCAATCTGTTGAAGTGGAAGATTATGGAACGACCAGTGTTGGTGTTACCGAATTTTCAGAAGACATTTCAGGTGAAATGTGATGCAAGTGGATTTGCCATAGGAGCGGTCTTGAGTCAGGAATACAGGCCAGTCACATTTTTAGTGAGAAGATGGATGAGGCGAAACTGAAATACTCCATGTATGAGAAGGAATTTTATGCTATCATATAGGCACTGAAGAAGTGGAGGCATTACTTGATCCCGAAAGAATTTGTTTTGTATAGTGATAATAATGCATTGCAGTTTGTTACTCAACAGGAGAAGTTGAATCAAAAACATGAAAAATGGGTAGAGTATATGCAGAATTTCACATTTCTGATTAAGCATATTTCGGGTACTGCTAACAAAGTGGTTGATGCTTTGAGAAGGAAGTGTTTGTTGCTGCAGGAAGTC
>JZKD02S1816541.1:0-13532 GCA_000966675.3 Picea glauca
AAATCATTGGTTGTACGTGTAAGGTTTCCTGCATAGTCTCCACCAAAATCATCATCCTGTACCAATACATTGAAAAATTTGTTTTAGGGTACATATTAGATCAATGGAACCTATTCATCACATGCTAAGAAAAAGGTTGCAGGAGGTAGCATACATCATCCAAATTAGGAGAGCTGGCCATGTCAAAGGAGAAGGTCAATGCCAAATCTTCACTCTTTTACTTCTATTTTCATCACAAAGTACCAAATTCATTAGTAAGTAGACAAATGACAAAACATTACCAACATTAGTTTATGTTACCCTACTACACATCAAGTTTAATTCTTATTTTTTGCGGGGGAGTGAAGAACTATATATTGATTGAACATGAAAAGGAACAAAGTTAATCACAAATGCATGCAAGGGAATATAGGAATCAAGAGCAAGTGCACACTGTCGGTTCAACTCATTGCTTGTTCTTTGAATAGTCTAACATTATGATATTTTAAACATGGGCATTCAAATCTGGGTAATGTTGACAGCTTATTTAGTTGTCAAATGAATATGTCAATAAGGATTTTTCAAAGCAATAAGACACCATGTCATTCCATACAAAATCTAAACTACTTGAAATGGGTATGATTTCCAAAATTTGTAGCTTGTGAAGATTTAGAAGGTCAATGCAGCCAGCTCACTACAATATAATACGGATGAAATAGAGTGAACTTCACCAAGCATCTAGCCTCCTTGCCATTTGTAAGCGCAGCTTCTCAAAGATGCTTGATGGACCAAATTATCGGGAAAGGCACAACATAGTAATAGAGTCCAAAAGTAGTGACAATTGAATCCAAATAACCCAATCCTTTCTTGTCAGGCCTGTTTCATCTATCACAACTGCTGCAATGTTGGCAAATACTTGATGGAATCACTATCATAAGTAATGTTATCAGAAACGAATCAGTGGACCCCAAAAATCAGAACTGGATCAGAATTGGACTGGAACTGGTAAAAACCAGACATAAAATCAGGTCGACCAAATAATACATTAAATATTCAAATTTTGATTAAAAAATATATATTCATGTACATCCATGCAAATTCAAATTAAATATTCAAATTTTAATGTTGGCAAATACTTATGGAATCACTATCATAAGTAATGTTATCAGAAACGAACCAGTGAAGCCCAAAAATCAGAACTGGATAAGAATTGGACTGGAACTGGTAAAAACCAGACATAAAATCAGGTCGACCAAAAAATACATTAAATATTCAAATTTTGATTAAAAAATATATATTCATGTACATCCATGCAAATTCAAATTAAATATTCAAATTTTGATTAAAAATATATATTCATATACATCCATGCAAATTCAAACCATTAGACACGAATATGAAAAAATTTCTCATATATATAACATTGTAAAGGTGAATATGGCAAAATGGCACCAAGTGCAATACATATCTGAACCAAAATACAACTAAATTGAGGCTCTAAATGGCCTGCAAAGTCCATCCATAATCATACTATACTCTACAATCAAATCAAACTACATAAGCATCCGATTTTTTTTTTTTGGTTGAAAAAAGTGCACTGGTAAGCCCCATCCACCTATAGGTGGTCTGCGACAATTTTCTCTCGCATTGGATACCTCAATACCAAATATGGTTTGTAATAATCTTTCTTCCAGGGCACATAATGCTTCTGTTATTTGAGGTGTTAATTTACCTACCCAAACATCACCTGTTTCAATCCAAGATCCTAGCTAGCATTACAAGACCTTTTTGTCCAAATGACAAAGTGAATAAGTTTCTAAATCAGGTATTTCTCTAGTGATTCTTTCAGGACCCTGGCCCGTCATACAAATTTCAATCTTGTATCTTACGATATGGAAAGAGATAAGAATATCTTCATATACCAGACGTTCACTAATGAGTATTGTGTCTTCGAAATTGTATCCTTCCCATAGCATTTAAGCTACTAAAACATTTTTTCCCAAAGAGAGTTTTCCCCTACTGTAGCCGTACCATCCGCCAGAATTTGTCCCTTCTTTACATTCCTCTTGACAAACTTAAGGTTCTTGATGCATACAAGTATTGGTATTAGAACATTGATATACAACCAATTGTGTTCATACAGTGTCTCCATTAACCGATGAAGTGATATCTACAGCATTGATATACTCATCCCTCCCTGAATCTAGAGAAAAACCAGTCAAACTGGCCGGTTTTGACCAGTTTTGGCTCAAACCAGCTGGTTCTGACAGGTTCAGACAAAAACCGGTCATTTCCAGTTTAAGGGCCCAGTTCCAACCGGAAAACCCCCAGAACTGGTCCAACCAGCCGATTTAGCCAGTTCTTGTCTGGTTTCAATGACATTGATCGTAAGAATTTTCTTTTCCTTCAAATACAAAACCATACAATACACAAAAACAGAACCCGTTTCTCAAATCAAATATACAAAAAACCACATTGAAGATCTGATTAAATCTCCTGTATCTCGGCAACATATCAAATATACCCATCACGAACTATCCACAGTATCGATTGCATTGCACATATAAATGGCTTAATACAGAATGCAAACAACCAAATCCCGCGAAAGTTAATATATCTGTACTTACATGTTGACAACTGATGAATGCTCCCGGTTACCCCGAGTGCTCCCTCTGCTTTGTTTTTCCCTAGAATGCACTATAACTGCAGAATGAGACTAAAATTGAATGAGTAGGTTTTTCGATTCGCTTCCTTGTGAATGTGGTGCTCTATTTTTATAAGTTTTTTAATCGGTCTTCATTAAACATGGATGTTTTGGTTTCATATACTAGCACAGCCGCCTAATTCGCGGCTGGTGTACATATAATTTAATAATTTACATATAAAATCAATAATTTAATAATCACTATGTCTTGCACTCTTCACAGTTCCTTCGGATGGGGCTCAACTTGCCATGCGCAGAACACCATTACAGGAATGCATGCGAAGCTATTTATCAAAGCAGAATCACTATGTCTTGCACTATTCACAGTTCCCTCGGATGGGGTTCAACTTGCAATGGGCATAATACCATTACAACAATGCATGCGAAGTATTTATCAAAGCAGCTAACCATCTACACTGGAGAATTTAAAACCTAATGAAACCAATGAATTTTACCAGANAAAAATATATATTCATGTACATCCATGCAAATTCAAATTAAATATTCAAATTTTAATGTTGGCAAATACTTATGGAATCACTATCATAAGTAATGTTATCAGAAACGAACCAGTGGACCCCAAAAATCAGAACTGGATCAGAATTGGACTGGAACTGGTAAAAACCAGACATAAAATCAGGTCGACCAAAAAATACATTAAATATTCAAATTTTGATTAAAAAATATATATTCATGTACATCCATGCAAATTCAAATTTTGATTAAAAATATATATTCATGTACATCCATGCAAATTCAAACCATTAGACACAAATATGAAAAAATTTCTCATATATATAGCATTGTAAAGGTGAATATGGCAAAATGGCACCAAGTGCAATACATATCTGAACCAAAATACAACTAAATTGAGGCTCTAAATGGCCTGCAAAGTCCATCAATAATCATACTATACTCTACAATCAAATCAAACTACATAAGCATCCGAATTTTTTATTTTTTGGGTGAAAAAAGTGCACTGGTAAGCCCCATCCACCTATAGGTGGTCTGGGACAATTTTCTCTCGCATTGGATACCTCAATACCAAATATGGTTTGTAATAATCTTTCTTCCAGGGCACATAATGCTTCTGTTATTTGAGGTGTTAATTTACCTACCCAAACATCACCTGTTTCAATCCAAGATCCTAGCTAGCATTACAAGACCTTTTTGTCCAAATGACAAAGTGAATAAGTTTCTAAATCAGGTATTTCTCTAGTGATTCTTTCAGGACCCTGGCCCGTCATACAAATTTCAATCTTGTATCTTACGATATGGAAAGAGATAAGAATATCTTCATATACCAGACGTTCACTAATGAGTATTGTGTCTTCGAAATTGTATCCTTCCCATAGCATTTAAGCTACTAAAACATTTTTTCCCAAAGAGAGTTTTCCCCTACTGTAGCCGTACCATCCGCCAGAATTTGTCCCTTCTTTACATTCCTCTTGACAAACTTAAGGTTCTTGATGCATACAAGTATTGGTATTAGAACATTGATATACAACCAATTGTGTTCATACAGTGTCTCCATTAACCGATGAAGTGATATCTACAGCATTGATATACTCATCCCTCCCTGAATCTAGAGAAAAACCAGTCAAACTGGCCGGTTTTGACCAGTTTTGGCTCAAACCAGCTGGTTCTGACAGGTTCAGACAAAAACCGGTCATTTCCAGTTTAAGGGCCCAGTTCCAACCGGAAAACCCCCAGAACTGGTCCAACCAGCCGATTTAGCCAGTTCTTGTCTGGTTTCAATGACATTGATCGTAAGAATTTTCTTTTCCTTCAAATACAAAACCATACAATACACAAAAACAGAACCCGTTTCTCAAATCAAATATACAAAAAACCACATTGAAGATCTGATTAAATCTCCTGTATCTCGGCAACATATCAAATATACCCATCACGAACTATCCACAGTATCGATTGCATTGCACATATAAATGGCTTAATACAGAATGCAAACAACCAAATCCCGCGAAAGTTAATATATCTGTACTTACATGTTGACAACTGATGAATGCTCCCGGTTACCCCGAGTGCTCCCTCTGCTTTGTTTTTCCCTAGAATGCACTATAACTGCAGAATGAGACTAAAATTGAATGAGTAGGTTTTTCGATTCGCTTCCTTGTGAATGTGGTGCTCTATTTTTATAAGTTTTTTAATCGGTCTTCATTAAACATGGATGTTTTGGTTTCATATACTAGCACAGCCGCCTAATTCGCGGCTGGTGTACATATAATTTAATAATTTACATATAAAATCAATAATTTAATAATCACTATGTCTTGCACTCTTCACAGTTCCTTCGGATGGGGCTCAACTTGCCATGCGCAGAACACCATTACAGGAATGCATGCGAAGCTATTTATCAAAGCAGAATCACTATGTCTTGCACTATTCACAGTTCCCTCGGATGGGGTTCAACTTGCAATGGGCATAATACCATTACAACAATGCATGCGAAGTATTTATCAAAGCAGCTAACCATCTACACTGGAGAATTTAAAACCTAATGAAACCAATGAATTTTACCAGAATGATCCAAATAATCAAAATATAAATTTACCACATTGAAATAACATTGCAAAATTGCAATACTAGGTTAACATCTTCTATGATAAATACCTGGCTTCTTAGTTGGTGAGCCACGATCAAAGCAGGTCGATATTTTGTTTCTCCCTGAATTCCTTACCTAGCTATCCCGCCTCCCCAAAACGGAAGCAGCATAGAGGTAAATTCCACTCGCAATGGTTGGTTGGGATAGAGCGCAGAGCACTTTCTTTTCAGTTGGGTTCGGCTCTACCTTAATGTTGTTGAAATAACCGGTTTTCAGTTGGGTTCGGCTCTCCCTTAATGTTGTTGAAATAACCGGGTGAGAAATTAAACGATCAAATTAATGGGACACACATTTAGAATCTCCACTTACCCTCAGCATTATTTAATGTTCTGGAAATAACCCGGTGATAAATTAAACGATCAAACTAAAACTACTGGGACACGCATTTAAAGTTTCCACTTACCCTGAGCATTATTTTTAAAAACGCACGAAGGGGTGCAGTGGACGCTCCCAACTCGTCCAATAAAGAATCTTGATAATTACGGCTAACATTACTGGATCGATTTGGGGGTCGAAGAAAAAAAATAAATCATGATATTTCCATAATCGCCGGGCAATGAAAAGCAGCAGATACACTTATGCATCCCACACATTTCTTAAACAAATTTCATAAACACAAAAAGATGTTTAAAAAGCTTAAACGTTTTTTACTTCCTCAAAAAACATTAGAGGTGGTTATTAAATTATTAAATTAGATAGATGGACAATTATTATACTAATCACTTCTTTTAATGATGAACGGACATGTTTTGTGTGGTTAAATTCACAAACCTTCATTTAGTTTTGGTTTCATATATTTCTCTCGTCAAACTAATAGGTATTCAAAGATGAGAATCTTGGAAATTTTGAATAGGTATTCAAAGATGAGAATCTTGGAAATTTTGATGAATGGATTATTTTAGGTTTTCAATTTTTGATTGATTTGTTATAAAGAGTTTTGTTTTTTTGTTTTTTGTTTTTTTTGTTTTTTTTTGTTTTTTTTTAGAGAATTTGTTGGATTTATAGGATTTGAGTGGTTAATTTTGTGTAATTTAAGTGTTCATAATCCATTTATTAATTCAGAAATGCAATTTAAACAACACAAATTTGTGAATTAGTACACAAATTATGTGGCTAGCACATTCATATATTTTATAGAGAATATAAAATTTATTTCTTTATTAAGTTTATATGAAGTTAACAATTATCGATGTAATGTTGATCTCGAAATCACGAAGCTAGGGTTTGGAGCAACTGCAAGCTAGGGTTTGACAGTCGCGGTCACAGCAGAGGACAGCATGGTTACCAAAGGGGGCGGTAATGGAACCCCCTCATACAAGCAGGAAGTGGTGGACAGGGGGAAAGGCCCACGAGGCATAGGTTTCAAGGAACTAGTGACAAGCACCTCAGGATCATGACCGGAAAAGAATCGGGAAAACAATCAGGAAAAAAGGGATTGCACGGGGGAAGAAGCCAAAGGAACCTAAAATGATGCGCAAGAACCAGCGAACCCCAATGGGGTAGAAGGACACAACCCGTGTAAACCTAAAACAACACCAATACCCAAGGTGATACTGGAAGATCCACAAACGCAACTCTTTTGGGACCAGATGAAGATGCATGCACTAATTTGCGAGTTCATGGGTTTGTGGCCCACAGAAAGAACGTTGCGCAACTGGATAAAATATCAATGGAAGCTAAGCGGGGAAGTGGAACTCCACCTGGATTCGAAAGGCTTCTTCACAGCAGTATTCATGAACTTGGAGGACATGGATAACGTCTCTGAGGGGGGGGCATACTTCCACGCCTCAGCAGGACTGTACATGCGGCCATGGAAGGAAAACTTCTCTCCGGAGAAAGAAACCTTCAAAAATGTACCCGTCTGGTTGAGGCTTTACTCCTTGCCGCCAGACTATTGGCTGCCATCCACCTTCGAAGCAATCGAGAACAAACTTGAAAAATATGTGAAGACATCGGAAGCAACCCTAAAAGGGAGATATACATCCTATGCAAGGATCTGCATAGAGATGGATGTTCGGGGGCACTCCCAGAAGCCATAAGTCTGGAATTCAGGGATGAGGAATGGATACAAAGCATCAACTACGAGCAGACCCCATTCAGATGCAGAAGATGCCATGAACATGGACACTTAATCAGAGAATGGCCTCTCAATAAAAAACAAGAAGCGGAAAACACCAAAATACAGCAGGATGAGGATGGGTTTATAAAGCCGAACCACGGAAACATAGCAAACAAGAAACCAAGTAAAGCCCCAACATGAAGCAATCTGGAGGCCAGGACTAGAACATAAGGGCGGAACAAGACCAACAAAGGAGAAGAAGGAGGAAAGGAAAAGGCAAAAGATAAAGAAGCTTGGGAACAAGCAACAAATGAGAACACAGATAGTCCAAGCAATAAGATGGAACAGGGGGGTAGTGCAACTCGTATGGACGGAGAAACCAGAGATGCCAACACCCCCATGCAGGAGGCAGCCAGAGACGCGGAAATGACACCAAGCGAGGTAGGTACGGAAGATCCTGATCTCAGAGATATTGTGGAAAGGGAAGGAATAGATCTCAAGAACATACTGGAGCAATGGAAAAGGCAGGGCGTAGACAATGTACTAGCGGAGCAACTAGATTGTATCCAATACCTCTTCCTCCTAAGGGAGGAAGCAAAATCTAGAGGACTCAAGCACATGCACGAGGAGATAGGACACCTAGGAATCAAAGCAAATGAGGGACAACCACAGCTTTCACCCAAGCAGACGAGAAGGAAGAAAGGTAGGAAATCAAACAGTGTAGCCCTACAGAAACTAGGAGCCCTGTTGATAAACTCAGGTAAGATCAAAAAGCTCTTTCCCAACTCCCCCCCACATGTTTAAATGAAGATTATAGCATGGAATATAAGAGGCCTAAACAGCCCACGAAAGCAAAGAATCCTTAAAAACAGACTGAGGAAGGAACAACCGGACCTTTGCTTCATCCAAGAGACAAAATGCACTGTAGACATAATGGAAACAATCAGCAAAAAACAATGGAGCAAGTACAAGATGTTGGTTGTCGAAGGAAAACCGATGGCAAGCGGTATTCTCACTTTGTGGAACCCACAAGTGATGAATCTACCAGCAACCGAAGCCACCAGACACACACTTTCGGTTAACATGCAAATCATAGGTAACGCGGAGGTGATTCTATGCATTAATGTGTATGGACCCCAGATGTTGGAGGAAAAAAGAAGAATGGTCTTAGACCTAGAAAACCTAAAAGCCCATTCCAACAACCTACACTGGATCCTGGCAGGGGACTTCAACATCATCACGACACCTACGAAGAAAAAAGGAGGCACCGAGAGATTGGATAGAGATGCGGAAGACTTTTCAGCTTTCATTGACACAGTGGAGATGGTGGACATCAGAACCAGTAATGGCCAGTTCACCTGGAACAACAAACGGATAAATCAACATCAGGTAGCAACAAGGCTATATAGATTCTTGGTGTCGGAGTCCATCATTCTGCAGGGATTAACCTTAGATTGCATCATCCTTCCCTGGGGGGGTTCTGACCACTGGCCAATCTAATTGGAAGCAAACTTCCAAATCACACCGAAGAATAGACCTTTCAGATTTGAGAAATTTTGGATCGAACATCCCACCTTCAAGGAGAACATCAACCAATGGTGGCGGGAGGAACAACCGGAGCCAGGGACAATAATGTTCAAACTATATAAGAAACTCAAGTACATCAAACATAAACTTAAGGAGTGGAACAAGCAAATATTTGGAAACATAAACCAAGAAAAAGAAATATTGAAGACAGAATGAGGAAACTCTAGGAAATATGCATAGACGAGGGCTATATAGAGGATCAAAAAAGGGAAGAGATCCAAATGACCTAGGAATGGGAAGCAAGATGCCAACAGGAAGAGACTCTATGGCGCCAAAAGTCCAGAATCAGGTGGCTAAAGGAAGGAGAGCGAAATACCAAGTTTTTTCATAGAACAACAATTGTTAGAAGAACCCACAACAAAATCTTGAAAATTTGGGATCGAGAGAGAATCCCACGAGGAGATTGAAAATATACTGGTAAATCGCTTCCATGGGATAGCCCAGAAACCCAACCAAGACCGAACGGAGGCCATACAAAGGATAACTTAGCACATCGTCAGGCTAGTTACCGAGGAACAAAATATCAATCTAAACAAACCCATCGCTAAGGAGGAAATTGACCAAGTGGTCCAGGAGATGCCCAACGAAAAGGCCCCGGGTCCAGATGGTTTCACAATAGAATTCTTCAAAGCCTATTGGGAAGTGGTCAAACATGACATTTATGGGGTAGTGGAAGACTCCAAATGTTCGGCATCCATTTTGAAAGTGCTAGATGCCACAATGATTACTCTAATCCCCAAAGAAAATGAAGCAAGGACCCCAAACCGCTACAAACCCGTAGCTTTATGCAATGTGGTTTACAAGATAATCTCCAAAGTTATAGCCAGTAGATTGAAACCTCTCCTACCCACACTGATTTCACAGGAACATACGGGTTTCATAGAAGGGAAACAAATTATGGACAACATCAACCATGCCCATGAGCTGATACACACACTGGAAATCCAGAGGAGAGGGGGGATGATAATCCAACTTGACCTAGAGAAGGCTTATGACAAGATTAGTTGGCACTATATGGTCAAGACTCTGGAAGCCTTTGGCTTCGTACAACTCTGGATCAACTGGATTGTCAGCCTAGTCTCAATGACAAGTTACTCGCTCTTAATCAATGGAGCCCCAGCCAAATTGTTATGGCCTTCAAGAGGCATCAGACAAGGAGACCCGCTATCACCCTTCCTTTTCATTCTAATGATGGAAGGACTCAGTAGAAGCATAAAAAGCGCAACTGCAACAGGAGAAATAACAGCCATCAAACCTTTCGAAAATTGCCCTACCTCCACACACCAATAGTTCGTTGATGACATCTTACTCCATGGCACACCCATGGTCAAGGAAGAAAAAGCATATAAAATAATATTAGAAGAGTTTGGGGAAGCCTCGGGAGCGGAGATCAATCACTCTAAATCCATGATCTATTTCTTCAATACCAACCTTGCAATTCAAATAAATTTGGCAAACATTTTGGGGTTTGAACGCAAAATGCTCCCAATGAAATACTTGGGAATCCCCCTGATGGACAGAGCATGCAAAATGGCAACGTGGGAAGGAGTGATCAACAAACTATAGGAGAGGGTGAAAAACTGGACTTACAGATCCCTCAACCTAGCGGGGAGACTTATCCTGACCATAGCGGTTCTGCAAGCAATTCCGACCTATATGATGTCAGTGTTTCCCGCTCCCAAAGGAATACTACAAAAAATCAGAGCCATCCAAAGGGACTTCCTATGGCGAGGAGCGAAAAATAAGAAAAAATGGGCCCTGGTGGCCTGAGAGAAGGTTTGCAAACCAAAATGCAAAGGATGCTTGGGGTTACAAGACCCACATGTAACCAACGAAACCTACGGGGCAAAACTATGGTGGAGATGGGTCAAAGAAAAATCATTACTGTGGGCAAACCTCTGGAAGGCCAAGTATGCCCTGGACATCAACGACCAGGATCAAATTCATTTTATGGGTACAAAGGAGGGATCGGCCATCTGGAATCTATCTTAGCGCAACAAAACCTGGATCCATAAACAAAGCTTCTGGGAAGTGAGGAATGGTAAAAACAACCAAATTCTAGGAGGATGTGTGGCAACAGGAACCCAGAATGGAAAATCCGGACAGGGAGGATCTCCAACAGAAAATGACCATTCAAGGCAAAATCAAAATCCACCACTACTGGAAACAAGAAAATGATCGCGACAGATGGAGAATCTAGGACAAACTCAATCCACAAAATAGAGATTGGATCACAACAATAACAAAAGAGGTGGAGGAGGAATTGGGGAAAAGGAAAATTGTAGTCTCGGAAGAAGAGGATCAATTAAGACGGGGAAGGAAAAATGGTGGGGAATTCAACTTAAAAGAAGCTCATAATTACATTGCGGACCATGACCAAGAAGATCCGGCGCAACAGTGGGGAAATATTTGGGGCAGCCCCCAGTGGCCAAAAATCAAAATGTTCAAATGGCTAGTACTTCACAACCGAATTCTAACCTAGGAAAACCTAAGGAAAGGGGCTTTCATAGTCCCATCACGATCCCACCTCTTTCAAGCTAAGAAAGAAACTATGAATCACCTCCTCGATGAATGTAATTACACAGCAGAGATATGGGATTGGGCGGCAAGCATCTTTCGCCAGTCCAATAGGACCTGAGGTAACATTAACGCAACCATAAACAACTGGAATGAGAGTTATAGCAAAAATGAAATGATGAACCTTTGTTGGAATCTCATGTCGGGGATGATCATATGGGCAATATGGAAAGAAAGGAATTGACGCATCTTCATGAATGAAATCCTTCTAGAAGGGAAACTCAAGGAAGCAATAATCTCACAAATACGAGAAACGATGTAGAGCCGCAACTGCCAGACCGGAAAAGTGCAACTCACAGGCCAGGACTCCCGCATCCTAAAAGCTTTTCACCTAAAAAATGGGCGCAACAACACACAGGTAGGGTGGCCACCGCAACTCCAAATAGGAGAGTGCAACTGGACACCCCCTCATGCAGGGTTCCTCAAATTGAATTTTGACGGGGCAACAAAAGGAAACCTAGGAATGACAAAGATGGGAGGGGTGATCAGAGATAGTGGTGGTAACATAATTCGGCTGTTCGCTGGGAGTATGGGAAACTCAACCAACAACACAGCGGAATTTGTAGCCCTGGAGCTCGGTTTCGAAATTCTAAGTCATGAAAGGATGACAAACACTATCGTGGAAGGTGACTCCACTTTGGTTATCAACACGGTGAAGAGACTCCAAAATGGCACCAGAGTGGGCAAGGTTTAGAGACATTGGCGCTTGGCACACTCCCTACAAAAAATCTAAGAGCATCTGCAAATGATGAACACGGTGGAGTTGCGTTGGGTACGCAGGTCAGCGAATGGCCTGGTGAACATAATCACCAACGAGGGGGTTAGCAAGGAAGGACCGAAACTAGACACTACCTAGATCAACATCCCAAATGGACAATTCAGAATAGATTGCATCCAACTAGCGACAAAAGATCGCGACGACAGCTTAAGTGAGGAAGGTCACATCGAGGAGGGAAGCGGAAGGCATGAAGGACCCAAGAAGGATATGAATGCCCAACACTCGACCACCAATTACAATGCAGGATCAGATTATGCAACAAGTGAGGCTACGACAACAAGGTCCTGTCAAGAGTAAGAATTGCGAGAAAAGACCATGGGAAAGTATAGACGACAAACAACAGGCAGCGAATGATGTAAGGCAAGAGGGATTGACACATACCAGTATTGATACACCACTCCAAAGAATAGATATGGGGAGTAGCATAGTAGGATATCAAGCGAGCAGGGGCAAGGGCCCGCATAGGGATAACGGTCGAGTCATCATGATCATACATACTGTGACAGGGAAAAAGGATGGGAAGGTTCACCTCTACGGGTAAACCATGATTAGAAGGATGAGCCCACAACAGGGGAAGGTCAATAAGAGAAGAAACAACATAAATAGATGCAAACAGGAAGAGTGCAAATGCAGGGGCTACCACAGATACAAGGGCAGGGAAAGGAGGAACCCCTGTGTAGACAGGAATAGGTTGAGAATCCAGCAAAGGAATTGTCATAGGCCAGACGAGATGGTGCGAATGAAGCGAACGCACAGCAAAAGAAACCCCCCGAGGAAGGAAACTTTGAACATTCCTCAAAGGGTTTCAATGATGGAGCAGGCGACAAAAGACACGAAGGGCACCTTTCATACTCTAGTTGCACCGAAAGGAAAAGCGACCATTACCCAATGGGAAAAGGAAATCAAAGAAAAACACAAGGGCAAAGCATGGGATGCTCTGACTTATGAAGCGGACTGGGTAACTGACCCGGGAGCCACACAGCCCAGGGAAACCCTCTACCACAAAATGGTGGAGATGGTGTGGCTAACAAAGATGATGATCGGCAAAGTGAGCTAAAAAATGGAAGACGTTGGACTGGAGGACAACAAGGAACACAATAAACTACTGAACGAAATCTTGAGTCGCCTCAACAGTCTGGAAACCATTACCAAACTACTAGTTGAGGTCGAGAAGGACCAGAAATCCAAGAAGGAACGATTGGCTGCTCAATTCCACCTCTAC
>JZKD02S1816541.1:28436-65052 GCA_000966675.3 Picea glauca
GTTCTCTGAGTGAAGACCTCGTGCTTCATCCACTTTACATGGCTTAGAGATGGATCACTTGGGAAACACTTCTTGACCTAGGAAAGATCTACCCGATAAGACACCTCGTCAACCCTCCCATATCCAAGCTTGGCAAGTCGCATAATGTCTTTGAGCACTTACTTTTTTGACAGGGTAATCTTTGATGCACATGCTTATGTGGCTCATTTAATGATTTGATTTACTCATCGTGATATTTTGACTTGAGATCCTTGGAGGGCGTGCTTATTTGTCTTTGTAGGACCTAGTTGGTGGACAGTTTTGGAGGAACAAGCCTAGCTTGGGATTCCATGGGGCTTGAAGCCCACAGGTTGGATGCCAAGAGCCCGCATGCTGGATGAAAGAGATATACCTTTGGAGGCCTAGAAGATGACTTGAGAGACATGACCTAGCCCTCACATGCCAAACGTTTTTCCTAGGAGAGGCAAAACGTCATCTTTTGGAGGCTTGACATCATGCTTGAGAGGCTTGAGGTGGTGATGAGTACACATGGCACGTTTTGAAGGAAGGAACCCTTGGATCATGGAATAGAAGGTTGGATAAGAGACATATGGCCTTTGGAGACCCAACTATATCATCTTCAACTCAATGTTTAACCTAAAAGTGCCAAAACGTCCCTCTTAAAGGGGTGACGCCAATCTTAGGGTTTTCATTTGTGCAAAAAGTAAAAATTAGAATGAATTGTTCAATATTATTTTGTAAAAGGGAAATATTAGGGTTGTTGATCCCTAATCTTGTGGTTTACCCTAAAATTACGTGGACAAACTATTTTAGTGACATTTTGTATAAATAGAGATCATAAGATCTCATTTTAAATCACGACTCTCCCATTGTGAGAATTATTGGACTGGAATTTTCGCTCTCTTTGGCTAGTTTCTCTCTTGTGCTCTAGTGTATGGCTATCTCTTTGGTTATTGGTTGATGCAAGTTATGCACTAGCCTTGGAAGGCTATTCTATAGCTATTGTGGTGGTTTGTCTTAGCTTTTTCCTTGAATTGGTAAGGCTTTTTACATTGTGTTATCATTTGTTATCCAAGTCAAGGTTTTTTGCTAGAGCTAGGTGGGAAGTATAAGTGCATACACACCCACCTTAGTCTCCATCATTTTATGCTTACATTTTATTGGTTTAACAAGGGTTTTCTAAGAGAAGTATAAGTGCATACACCCTTTTAGTCTAAACCCTAGCTAGAGATACTTGTCTTCGGAAGTAAGAGGATTTACACCCCAAGGAGGTAGTACCTCTCGCTCTTTCTTTGCTTGACTCCATTAACCCAATTATTGAAGGCAATAGTCATTAATTGTTGGATTGGAGAAATAAGTTGTTGCCTTGGTAAACGTGAAATTTTCAAGTTTTAAAGTTGTCTCTTTGGGAAAGTGTTCCTTGAGCCTTTGGCTCCCTTGCCTCATTGAGGCATCCCCTTTCAACAAAAAAATTCTTATTGTTGTTACAAAACTAACCTACAACCAATAGGGTTGCAAAAAACTAACCCTCTAATGCCTAATAATTGCTAAACTAACCCTAGGATTTAGCCCTAACTTTGCCCTAACTCTCTACTAACTCTAATGCACCTATTGGGCTAATTAGAAGTAGTTTCCAGTGGCTGGTTTTTCTGTTGTTAAGCTTGGTTTGCTATAGCCATAAGGCTGATAATATCATTGCAAAAACCTTTTGTTTCAACCTTGCTTTTTGTGCTAGAGTTATTGCTTAATCATTGATGAGTTGAGCTATCTTTCACTAGCTTGCCTCTTGTTTATTTTATCATATGTTGATCCAGGTGGATCTCAGTGGCCATCCACCTCTTCCACTAAATCACCATTTTGAGACTGTGGTTTTGATAAACCATTATATTCACCCTTTTGATGGGGAATGGAATGTAATGTCATCTTCATTTGTTAATTATACACATCATTTAATGATTTCCTAGTGGTCTTATGTACATGCCTATAACATAACGTTAATGCACCGTATCGCATTAGAACTCTGCAGTTAAGCGCGCTCAAGCTAGAGTAGTATTGGGATGGGTGACCTCCCAGGAAGTCCTAGTGTTTTACATGCGTATGGCATTTTATAAGCATAGTCTAATTTATCCCACATGCATCATGGGAATTGTTCCCCTCTCACTCTCTCATATATAATTAAGGTGAAGAAGGCCCTTTAAGGATGCAATGGAGTGTGATGTAAAGCTTGTTGTGAATGAAGCGTAGCCAACATCTCTTTCTTTTTGGAGATAAGCTACCCCATTCTGCCAGTTTGTGTTCTACAATGTTTTTCTCTCTTATTCATTAATAAAAGTTGGGTTTCACTATATTTCTGTGTTTCTTGCAATATCTCTGTGTATTTTCTTTTTGTATCTCTGCTATATTTATGTCTTCATGTCGTTCTCAAAATAATCCAGATCATATTCTTAACACTTATATTGCAACCTTTGTTATCTTTATTGAGTTGATATATGTCATTTACTTTTGCTACAATTAGGGACAACACACTTAACTTGCTTGTCCAACTAACATATTGCAAGTATCCTTGGCTTTTATTGTGTCTCGGGCAAGTACTTTACTCTTAGTGGGTCACTCAACTCATTTGGAAAACCTTGAACCTTCCCAAGACCCCTTTCCAAGCTCTTCCTATCATATAGAAGTGACCTTTAGGGACATCCACTCATACTTATCATTTTTCATCTCAATTCCCCCCTTGGGTCACCCAAATTCCCCCCTTGAGGTGACTACCTCACCTCTAAAGTGATGGGAACACCTGTCGAAGGTGACAGTGGGTAGGTTCTCTCCTAGTTGTCACCAGTTGGTGGTTGGGTTGGGATTTTCCCAACCTACAACTTGTGCGATAATAGAACAATAACATAATCTATAGAATAAGCGAAGAGAAATAAAGTTCACAAAAGATCGGTGGTGTCTAAAGACATCGTTTCAACATTTAAGCACAACACATTATGATAAGAACGTCACAATGCATTACTGAATACACATTCACCATGATTCACATACTGATAATGACCCATTGGGTCCTTTATTTATAGTCTCAAGATCTAACCAACTTCCTTGGAATCAGGAAGCTCTTGTCCACATATAATCGTTGGTGATTAGAGTTGACTTTGTCAAATCCACGTTGTCTAGTCGACTAGTCGAACCAAGTCGATTTGACCATCCATTCGTCCAACCTGTAGTCAAGTGCTAAGTAGGTTGATATATTGACCAACTATCTTCAACTGCTCATCAATTGTCCGACCAACAGGCTTGCTAATTAGATGACCAACTGTTGTCTAATTCTGGTCGCCTGCCTAACCAACTATCTCCAACTGTGAGTCGACTATCCGACTGATTGTCTCCAGTAAAAGTGGGATGAACCAACAAAACTTGAGGTTCCAACACCCCCCCCCGCCCCCCATCAACACATGACTTTGGAGATTCAAGAGGTGAAATTAAGTCAGTAGGACACCCCCCCATAATTGCAACTGCTTGAAGCCTGAGCATATCACAAAGTTTAACATACTTAGCTCTAGACAATGGTTTGGTAAAGATATCAACAATCTCATCATCGGTTCTGTAATATACAAGAGTGGCAACTTTCTATTGAACCAATTGCCTTAAATAGTGAGCATGAAGTTCGACATGCTTCATTTTACTGTAAGTGACAGGATTTTCAACAACTTGAATAATGCTTTGATTATCACAATAGAGAGTGGTTGAGGTTTGTACAGTGTTGACTAAAAAAAATTTGTCACCTATTGTTAAAGTCTGCAAACTATTGCAAAACTTATATACATTTATTACGAAATAATAAATAGGTGGGGTCCCCTAGAAGAAAACATATAAGGGACTATTTTCAGGTGTAACATTTTCCTCAACGTGATTGCATATCGCCATATAAGTTGTGATTTCAATTTAATCATGATGTTTTAAAGTAATGGTATACTGATTCAGGTTCGTGTGGTGGTATCAACACACATGTTTGGATGGTGCAAAAGGCTTGTTACACTTGAGTCTGGTGTATGTCAGTTATGGTAACTTTGTTTCACTCCTCAACATCATGATGGCTTGGCACTTGAGAAATTTGCAAATAATGTGATTTGTTTTGTTCCTATAATTATATGCATAATAAAAACCAATTATATGCATAATAAAAATCAAAGTCATTTCTTATGCTACGACCTTCAAAGTATTTTAAGTTTACGAATTCAAGATTTATAAACTTTTATGGTTTATATAATTTGCTTGAGTTTGGTATACCTACATATGAATATGCCATAAGGAAATGGAGTCAAGATATCACAAGGCAAAAGTTTTGCAAACGATACACATATGAGATGTTTTGACTCATATACAAAATCGTTGTTTATATAGTCATATGATGCACACAGGTCATGGTTGTATGATTTAAACCATTGGACTTGGTTTGTGTGCACACATTGATATCATGGTACAACGATGGAGATTTGCTAAAGGTGATATTAATTGGGAAATGGTATAGCACATGGCACAAGTATTACATTTTATACGACATATATTTATGAGAATGTATGGGAAAAAGTCGTTAACCTTGAGTTTGACATACAATATGGTATAAGGCTATATGGATTGATGTGATATATGATATCACTTGTTTCGAGGTTACATATCATAAAGCATCAGTTTCAAGGTTTATTTGGTTTAATGTTATGTGTCGAGGTGGCATAAGTCATATGGTTTTGTTTGATATGCAATTTATGTTGGGGGCATGAGGTTCTGAATGGTGACGTGATGGATTGGATATGCATTGAATAACAAAGACATGGGCATTTACTCCCACAATCCCATGTTTTACCATCTCATTCTGTTTTGGGTTTTGGTCATTTCGTTCTGTTGAATCCGTGGAGAAAGAAAACTCAAGCTCAGCCTTGGAACTTTGCTCTTGGTGGTTGCAACAACCGTCTCAGCATCAAACAATTGGTATAAAAAATCTCCTAGGCAAGGTATGTACTCATCAGTCTATGGAACATCTCTTACATATGTTTTGCAAATTAATGAGTTAGTAATGGTTTTGGTTTTGACTGGTATTGAGTGTGCGTGGTTCTTTCTCCATGTTTTTCGCTCTATAATGGAAATATTGTGAATGTTGTTCGAGGGATTCTATTTGCAAAGGAAAAGGAAATGGTTTTGTTTCTTCCTTTTGCTGAATGCATTCTTCTCTCAACTCATTTCTCACTTTCCATTTCCCCGAAGATTTATTCGCCATGGCTCTTGAAATGTTCTTGAACTAAACCCTTTTTTTTGGTAAAAGATTATGAGTTTCGACCTGGATTCGTTTTTTGTATAGTCTATCTACAATTTAAATATGCCCAACTTTCAAAAACTCTTTATTTTGTTGAGTATGGTTGAGAGTTTCAATCGATGTTGACTATATGGATATGGGTCGTGTGTTATTTGGGTTATGGTTGAACCCACATCTACATATTGGATGACTGTTGAGTTTACGTTTTGTTTCAACTCTGAATAACATACAATGTTTTTGCTTTTGGAGAATTATATGACCAACATTGAAGTGGTTTTATTTATGTTGAGTTTGAGTCGGGTATTAAACCCGTGCCCATATAAATGGATGGTCGGTTTTGGATTGGGTTTTAGATTTGGTTACAAACTGTTCACTCTTGAACCAATAATGATTTTAGTCGACCGTTGTTTTTATGTTGAGTTTGTTATTCGGTTTCGAAACTAGGTTTGAAAATGTTTGTGCCCAAGATGAACATGTATTGGTTGCCTGCTTGGTTATGTTAAACTGTGAGTCCCTCGACAAACACAAAGTCCGAGAGCACATTGATATGAGTTGTAAACCTCATCTACTCATGAGGTGTTGTCATGATCTAGTGATGATTTGTCTGTGGATCTAGATCTAGAAGTGGTCCTATCTATGTACTATAAATTCATATCATCAGATCAATACAATGTGCATCATAATGGCTTAAGGCCTTTTCTACCAATTTCTTGTCATGTTATGCTTGTGCTCCAATTCTTAACATGGTATCAGAGTCACGGTGAAGAGTGAGTGATACTATCAAAGCATCCTTGAGTCTTAAGGGGCCTGGTAGTTCCTTCATGGTAGTAATCCATGGAAGGCAAGGTGTAAGTGGAGATTTGTCAATGGTTCATCATGAGAAAAATTGTCTCAATCAAGAGGAGTCCACAATCAAGTAAAATAAGCAATGCTGTAAACAAGATTTCTGTAAAAATTCTAGATTTCCTTCACATGAAGATTGATTGATTGATTGATTTTAATGACATCCACGACGCTGAACAACCTAAGGGACCAAGAGAATAACAACCCTAACTCATCTTCACACTCTTTTCAATGTCAGATCTTCTGCTGTGAATCTTAACTAGAAGACTAGCAATATGGTTGATCTTATCCCCATCAAATAGTTGGTGCATGTTGTCGACCTTTAAGTTGTTTTCATACTGACCGCGGATATCCTCGTAGGCGACACATTCCATGACAAAGTGTCACTCCGTCTCCACCACACCCTTATTGGAGAATATGCGAGTTCTCTCCTCCCAAACTTCCTTGGGTACCCTCCACCTACGGGTCTCTCATCTAAGGTGATGTGAACGTGTTGTGCAACTAACAATTTTCCTTTTCCTTTAATAACTGCCCCTAAATATGTTTTCTCGCTGTGATCACAATTTGAATTAAACTCTTTGATGTAGTATGCTTTTTTGAATAGTGAATGACCTTGGTCCTTGTCATATCATTGTTAGATCAAGTACTCCAAAAGAAGTTTGTATGTTGGTAAATGAAAATTGGTTTTGTTGCAGCGAAAGCATGCAACTAAAGAGGAGTTATCCAAGAGCGATCTGTCACGACGGATTCATTATCAATGATCTAGTAATATGTGCAGCGCGAGATCCGTTACATATCTAAAGTATGGTTCGAGGCATTGAAATCTTATGATATGTCCATTATCCAGTAAAAATTTGTTATCGTTGGTATAATTTTTATCTCCTTTGAAAGTTTTTTTTTCAGTTGAACACTGGTTTTGTATTCCCAAGACCTGTTCGCATTAAATCTAGGGTTCCATGCTTCCATTAGAGCGATTACTTCCTATTGTAATCTTCCTTGATTTGCATTCGGCGAGCCTGTCAAGCGAACTCAGCAAGGATCAAACCCTAGACAGTAAAGAGCACATAATTCTCCACACAGTAAAGAGAATCTCAAAAAAAGGGCACATAATTCATGGTCGTTGTTTGTACGTCTGTATGCAAGATCACCCAGCCAATCTATCTCTGGTCGTTTGTTCGCATGATCGCCATGAGCAACCCATGCACATGCATCTTTTATTGACAATTTTTTTAGACATGGTGCTAAAATGATTTTTTCTTTATATCGAAAGAGTTCTCTGCATAAGCCACAACAATAAGAAATGAGCAAATCTTAATTTGTATATGAACACCTCAAATAGTGAGACCCTAATTTTGTAAAAGAAAAGGGTTTACCTTCCTCAAATCTTAAATGGTGTAGTGAGACCCTAATTTTGTAAAAGAAAAGGTTTACCTTCCTCATTTGATCCTTCACTCATATTGGTATTAGTTGGTTGAAGACTAGTTGTAGTACAAAAATTGTAAAAGGTATTTGGAGAATTTTGGAATTATATCCCATATTTTGTAAAAGGAGAATGTTGTGAAGTTTAACAAAGTCTGGTCAAAGCATTGTTAAGAAGAAAGTAAGTTGACGACTTTTCATTGTAATTGGACACATTTTGTGTTCACAAGAAGATATCCTATAATTTTTATTTTTTTTTGTTGCTCCATGTCCTAAATCCCCCCAAAATTGAATAAGGGGGATCTAAGGACACTTGTACTAGTGGATGGTGTCTATTTCCTTTGATACTTATGTGACACATATTTAATATTGGCAAACAAACAAACACACAATGCTCATGCGCCTATGAAGCATAATTGTGGATTATCAAATGGATAATGGTGATTGCAATTGGAATTAAGAACATGTGATAAGAGAGTGAATTGTTATCTATTCTTCTAAACTTTATGGAGCAATGTTAACTATTCAAAGACAATAGTCTTTTGAACCATTAAATTGCTCATTGAATTGTAAAAATTGAAAGACAAAGTCATTAATTCTATTGTGAAAATTGTCAAAAATGAAGACCTGCCTAAAATAGATCAAGAAGGTCATTTTCATCAAAATAAAATCATTGTAATCACACTTTAGGGTGCATGATTGGAAATACTCAACACTCTAAGTGCAATATCAAATCAAGCGAGAGTGCAAGAAAATAAACAATTCAAACGAGCGAGTGAAAATCAAGCGAGCGTGACAAGCGAGCAAGAGAATAAGAAGAAATGGGAAAATGAGGAAAATGTTTACAAAACGCCTCTCAAAAAATCAAGGAATTGCAAGAAGACAACCCTGAATTGCAAAACCGATTTAAAAATATTGAGTGGACATTAAGTCAAAAGCAAAAACTAATTCATCACATAGTTGATACAATACATTCAACAATTGATCTTCGAGATGAAATATAAATGAAGGATCAATTGATTGATGCAATTTAGATCAAATTAAGAAAACAACATAATCAAATTGATGACATGATTGATGCAACATCTACAACACATCAAAAGAATGATGCAAGTTGTTATACAAAAGATCTAGTAGAGAAGATTGATGCAACATGTGCTACATAAGAGGTCATCCAAATGATTGTTATGACATGTGATACAAATGAAATCATTCAAAAGTTGATGCTAAATGTGATACAAAAGACTTGATGGATGATACAAAAGACACAGAAGATATGGAGTCTTCAAAAGATGAGTCTCAAGAAGAATTGGAGAATGACAACAACAACAACAACAAATGTAAAGATGCTAAAGAACAACAAAATGATCTTTCCAATATGTTTGTCAAACCTTGGGAAGAACTATCATTCAACAAAGATTGACACAACTTAGGATATGACAAGGATAATAGCTTCCATATCCCATATTACTCCAAACTAGTTCAGTTTGTGAGTGCAGGATTTCTTGAAGAAATTAATAATATTGCTAATAAGTGCCTACATTGTCATAGAGTTGGTCACTTGGAGTCACAATGTTTTGATCTCCATCCTTGTCTTCATTGTGGGAAGACAAATCATCTCTTAGAAAAGTGTCGAAAGAAGAAGAAGGTTAAGCAAACAATTAATTATGGATGGATAACTTCATGAAAATGAGATCAAGTAAAGAAGTTGCATTAGTCTTATCATCTAGTCAAGACAGAGGTAAATCCACTTCTGCATGGAAAAATGACAACACCAAAAATATTTCAAACAACTATTCCATATGATTTTGGACATGATCCAGGTCCAATTCTATATGTTCTCTGGTGTTACAACATGAATCAAACATTGTACTCTCCACACCTCAGGGAGGGAGCACATTGATGAAAATGATACTCTCCTACACCTTTAGGGAGGGAGTGAATATGGTTAGTGATGATACAAAACCACCACATTATTCAAATGGAAGATGGTTCGTGGTAAACCAAAAACCACCACATTCTTTGAATGAAGATGGTTAGTGGTAATCCAAAACCACCACATTGTTCAAATCAAATTGGTTAGTGGTCATCCAAAACTACCACATTGTTCAAGCATTAATGGAAGATGGTTAGTGGTTGTTGATGATTACAACTGCGTAAGACATCCTTTAGGACACAGACTGAGTGAGTCGACCTGAGAGAGAGCCCATGAGTTGGGTGTGTGGTTCCTTTCTGAGACGAAGATGGAACGTTGTGTGCCCCTATGTGGGGTGAAGAAGCCCATTAGTTGGGTGTGTGGTTCCTCTCTAAGACGAAGATGGAATGTTGTGTGCCCCTATGTGGGGTGAGGAAGCCCATGAGTTGGGTGTGTCGTTCTCTCTGAGACAGAGATGAAACGATGTATTGGTCTCCTCTGTGTAGAGAGTTGAGATGATGTGATACTTCAGATGATTCTCTTGTGAGGCACAGTGAGAAAGAGATCCGTTGAGTTGGGTGTGCCTGTGGTTGAGCACAGGTGAACGTGATCCTAGTGGCTGAGCACTAGTGAGTGTGATTCTCCCGTGAGACGTAGTGAGATAGAGATGTGGACATCCCTGTGGCTGAGCACAAATGGATGTGCCCCTAATGGTTGAGCACTAGTGGGTGTTTTAGATCCTGTGCTATATTGTTTAAGAGTCAGACTTACCTGTAACCCTATTTGTGGTGTAAAGGGTACAGGTCAGCCCCACCATAAAGTGAAAGATAATTAATGTAAAATATAATTAATATGGTAATTATTAATTATATTGTGAGTTATTGAGGTCGACCCTGTTGTGCCAATAGACACTACTTTTGATAGGCTCAGTCTAATATAAATAAAGGAAAATTCCCCATTGAGGAAACATAACACAAGTGTGAGTTTGGAAATTTCAACAAGTACTTGTTCTTGAGAAAAGTGTGTACCTCTCTTGGGTGCTAGTCTTCTAGGTTTTTGTGAGCACCCTTTTGTGTGCTAGGTTTATGGTGTGGAGGTCTTTCTCTTGAAGAATATAGTAAAGGACTGGCTAGGTTTTCTTCCCTTGTTGAGAAGGATTTCCAGGGATACTTCTTGTGTACTTGTGCATCATATTTCTTCTTGTGATCTTGGTCGTTGCAACAAATTGTTAATGGTGAAACTACAAATGTCTATGATTCAAGTGAAATGATAAAAATGGAACGAACTTCATGCTTGAGCCTATCTTAATGAAAAATCAACATGGAATCAAAGCATAGGTATTGAAGAACCCACTGCACAAGCAAATTCTAGTCATCCTCTCACTTTTGCAAAGCCGTATGACCCTCCCAGGGTTTCCAGAAATTTTGTACGGCCTACCTTTCTGAGGTGTTTCGGCACCTGTTACTTGGACGATGGGGCTAAAAAGTGCATAGGAGTGTACGGCCTCCTTCAACACACCTCCAACAAGTTTCATATTTCATTTCTGAGCATTTTGATTTTTTGGCCCTAGGGTTTCGCTAATTTCTACAGAAAATTCAAAATTAGGGTTTCTGCAACTCATTGAAGGAGCTCTTTAGCTCACCAGTGTTCTCCTATATTTCAAGGCTTATTGTTGGCAGTCATAAGCCCAAAAAAACTTAAAAGTGTTAGCCTAGCCTAGCCGTTAGGTTTTCTAGCCCAGTTGACAAGGGTTTGTGAAGAATCTAAAAATATGATGAACAAAATCATGATGGAAGACAAGTTTGGTGGATCAAGCAAACTCAGTTCCTGGAAGCCAAGAATTCAAGGAGATGAAGACATCAACATCTCAACACTCTCAGGTATGGTCCCTACCAATGATAATACTTGGTTAATTGGCAGTGGTGCCTCTAGGCACATGACCGGTTTTAGAGATCACCTAACAAATTTTGTTGAGAAAGAGACACATCTAAATGTTGTCCTTGGAGACGATGCCAAACATAATGCGAAAGGGGTTGGAACTTCTACCTTCCAACTAGATTGAAATATGCAGCTTCAACTAAGTGAAGTATTATATGTACCTGGAATGAAGAGGAACCTTGTCTCCATTTCTGCCTTGGAAGACAAAGGCTACAAGGTTACCTTTTTAGAAGGAAGAGTTCTTGAATGGCACAAAGACTCACATATAAATTCTGCCAAGGTAATTGGTGTTCGAGAAAGCAACTTGTACAGATTAACCATCAGACCAGTCTAGGCCTTGTTACATGACACTATCAACTTGAGTGAGCTATGGCATAGAATACTTGCTCACATTCATTATAGATCTCTCCCAACTCTAGGGAAAATGGTAATAGGTCTTCCAGAGATACAAATTCAACATAAAGGTGTTTGCGAAGTTTGTGCTCTTGGAAAGAATGTTAAAGGGTCCTTCTTGAGTAGTGACAATAGATCGAAGGATATCTTGGACTTAATACATTCAGATGTATGTGGGCCAATGACTGTTGCATCTCTGAATGGGTACTTGTACTATGTACTTTTCATAGATGATCACTCTTGGAAAACTTGGATTTACTTTCTGAAGAACAAGGATGGAGTCCTTGCAAAATTTCAATAATTCAAAGCTCAGGTTGAGAACCTGACCGGAAGAAAGATCAAGGTACTAAGATCAGATAATGGAGGAAAATGCACCTCCAATTATTTCAACAATTTTTGTATTGAAGCAGGGATCAAGAGGGAGTTCACAGTTCCTCACAACCCTCAACAAAATGGGGTTGCAGAAAGGAAGAACATAACTATCATCGAAGCAACCAAAGCAATGATACATGATCATAGTCTACCTATGAATCTATGGGTAGAAGCATGCTTGACAACAATGTATGTTCAAAACATGAGTCCTCATCAGATCTTGAAGAACATAACTCCAAAAGAAGCCTTCACCGGAGTAAAGCTTGATATTGGACACTTCAACATATTTGGGTGCCCAATATATTTTCATGTACCCAAAGAGAAGAGATCCAAGCTAGACCCTTTAGGGAGAAAGGGTACATTTTTAGGATACAGTGAATCCTCGAAGGCATATTGGATCTACATTCCTGGTTAGAGACAGATTGAAATATGTAGAGATGTTACTTTTGAAGAAGAGATAGCCTTCCAAAGATCCAGAGAATCTCATATGGAAATTGATAGTGAGACAGTGCCTTCTCCCCCTTCATAAGTTCAGAGGGAGACAAACATTGTTCAAGTTGATCCAGTTGCTCCAATTGACATGCCCAAAGATATTGCAGTAGGACATAAAAGACCTGCTTGGGCCCGACAAACTCTACAGGAAGCAAAGGGACATACAACACCTCAAGGGACAACTAGATAGAGAAAGAGACCAAAGAGATTCTCAAGCTGCCTTTCATCCATGAGCCACATCATTGAATCAGAGCCTTCTTCTCATGGAAAAGCTTCAGGTGAACAAGTATTGCAAGATTCCATGATAGAAGAATATCAGTCTATATTGAAAAATGATGTATGGGATATTGTTCCGAGACCAAAGGGAAAGTCTATAGTGACTTCCAAATGGATTTATAAAATCAAGCATGCAGTTGATGGAAGCATCGAGAAATACAAAGCAATATTTGTAGCCAGAGGGTTCTCGCAAGTAGAGGGAGTTGACTATGATGAGACATTTGCTCTAGTATCCCGATACACTTCCATCCGTTCTATCATTGCACTAGCCGCTTCCATGGGTTGAAAACTACATCAGATGGATGTAAAGATGAGCTTTCTAAATGGTGAAAGTGAGTAAGAAGTTTATATTGAGAATCCAGAAGGATTCATTATAAACGATGAAAAATCTCATTTGTGCAGGTTGAAGAAAGCCCTGTATGGACTAAAGCAAGCAATTTGTGCTTGGTACAAGAAAATGGATGGATTCCTGATGACTTTGGGCTTCAACAAGAGTGTTGTTGATCCAAACCTATAATACCACATTGATGGCAACAAGTGCTTAATCTTGGTCCTATATGTGGATGACCTTTTACTCACCGGTTCAAAGAGACTCATTGTTGGATGCAAATAAGCATTGATTGTTAAATTTGAGATGAAGGATTTAGGCTTGATGCATTACTTCTTGGGAATAGAAGTATGGCAGAGGACAGATGAGATTTTCCTAAGTCAAGAAAAATATACTGTGGAGATATTGAAAAAGTTCGGTATGATAGAATGCAAATCCATGCCTACACCAATGGTGATGGATTTGAATAAAATGAGTGATGTTGATTCACGAAAGATTGATCCACACTTGTACAGACAATTGATTGGATCACTGATGTATCTATTTAAAACTTGACCTGACATATGTTATGCAGTGAATGTTCTTAGCCACTTCATGAGTCAACCAAGACAGACTCACTGGATAACAGCAAAACATGTATTGAGATACCTACGAGGCACAATTGGATATGGTCTGAGATATGCCTCCAGTGTAGACTTGAGCTTACAGGGATATGTCGATGCAGATTGGGCAAGGAGCGCAATGGACTGAAAGAACACCTTTAGTTGTTGCTTTACGTTAGGGTCTGCCATGGTTTCCTGGTGCAACATGAAACAAATCTATGTGGCATTGAGTATCGTAGAGGTAGAGTACATCGCATTGAGCGTGGCAGTCCGCGAAGTAGTGTGGCTTCGTAAATTTCTAACAGATTTATTCGATCATGAGATGGATCCTACTACTATTCATTGTGATAGCCAGGGTTGTGTCAAGCTCTCTGAGAACCTTGTGTTTCATGATAGATCAAAACACATTGAGATAAAATATCACTATATCAGAGACATGGTACAAAGGAAAACAATACACGTGCAGTACCTTCCTATCCATGAGCAGATTGCAGACATCTTCCCCAAACCGCTTGCCAAGACAAAGTTAGAGTACTTTCGTGAGAGACTTGGCCTGGTGGAGAATGCATCCCTAGCTGAGAGGTAGTGTTGATGATTACAGCTGTGTGAGACATCCTCTAGGACATAGATTGAGTGAGTCGACCTAAGAGAAAGCCCATGAGTTGGGTGTGCCCATGAGATGGGTGTATGGTTCCTCTCTGAGACGAAGATGGAACATTGTGTACCCCTGTGTGGGGTGAAGAAGCCCATGAGTTGGGTGTGTGGTTCCTCTCTAAGATGAAGATGGAATGTTGTGTGCTCCTGTGTGGGGTGAGGAATCCCATGAGTTGGGTGTGTCGTTCTCTCTGAGACGGAGATGAAACGATGTACTGGTATCCTATGTGTAGAGAGTTGATATGATGTGATACTCCAGATGATTCTCTTGTGAGACGCAGTGAGAAAGAGATTTGTTGATTTAGACGTGTTTGTGGCTGAGAACAGGTGAACGTGATCCTAGTGGTTGAGCACTAATGAGTGTGATTCTCCTGTGAGACGCAGTGAGATAGAGATGTGGACATCCCTGTGGCTGAGCACATATGGATGTGCCCCTAGTGGCTAAGAACTAATGGGTGTCTGAGATCCCTTGCTATATTGTTCAAGTGTCAGACTTACCTGTAACCCTATTTGTGATGTAAAGGGTACAGGTCAGCCCCACCATAAAGTGAAAGATAATTAATGTAAAAGATAATTAATATGGTAATTATTAATTATATTGTGAGTTATTGAGGTCAACCCTATTGTGCCAATAGACACTACTTTTGATAGGCTCAGTCTAATATAAATAAAGAAAAATTCCCCATTGAGGAAACATAACACAAGTGTGAGTTTGGAAATTTCAGCAAGTACTTGTTCTTGAGAAAAGTGCGCACCTCTCTTGGGCACTAGTCTTCTAGGTTTTTATGAGCACCCTTTTGTGTGCTAGGTTTATGGTGTGGAGGTCTTTCTCTTGAAGAATATAACAAAGGACTGGTTGGGTTTTCTTCCCTTGTTGAGAAGGGTTTCCTAGGATACTTCTTGTGTACTTATGCATCGTATTTCTTCTTGTGATCTTGGTTGCTGCAACAAATTGTTATTGGTAAAACTGCAAATGTCTATGGTTCAAGTAAAATGATAAAAATGGAATGAACTTCATGCTTGAGCCTAGCTTAATGAAAAATCAACAGTGGTTAACAAAAAAAAACACCACATGAAGAACAAAATAATCCAAAGCTTAAGCTTAGATCCCTTCAACTATGAATCATTGAAAAACAAAAGAATCCAAAGCTCAAGCTTGGATCCTCTCAACAAACTTCAACAAATTTCAACAAACTTCTTACCTTGCATATGACAGGGGGTAATATCATATATCAATGATGATAGTCAAGCTTCAAGTCCTATCAGTCATAAAAAAATCAATCAACAAAACAAGAGTGTTCAAACATGGCAACTGTTCACTTCCATATTTAGATATTGATGTTTTTTCAGGCATATCTTCATTGAAGCTCAGTTCAACTATTTTAGATAGAAGATGATGTCAGTTATTGTTTTTGTTACTGATACAATTATTCAAACTTGTGATTGAGGGGGGGAATGTTAGACTATGAGTGCTTAGACAATCACAAAGTCCGAGAGCACATTGATATGAGTTGTAAACCTCATATATTCATGAGGTGTTGTCATGATCTAATGATGAGTTGTCAACGAGATATAGATCTAGAAGTGGTCCTATCTATGTACTATAAGTTTATATCATTAGATCAATACAATGTGCATCAGAATGGCTTAAGGCCTTTTTTGCCAATTTCTTGTCATGTTATGTTTTTGCTCCAATTCTTAACAGGTTATATGGGTTTTGAACCCTGGTTATATAAAAGAATTCTTGCATATGATTCAAAATGAACTATATATGATTGGCCATATCCATTATTTTTCAAAATGTTTAAAAGCCCAGATTCAAAGCTTATGGTTATATCATTGTTGTGGCTTGTTTTGTTTTGGGTTTATAAAAAGTTATGGACAACCTTTGTTGGGCATTTCCTTAGTTTTTAATATGGCTACATGCCCATTGTTTCTCTTGTTGATTATAACGTTTGGGCCACATGAGTACCCATTGTCTCTTTGATTTAAATCATTGATGGTATGGTATCAATGAGCTTAAAAAAAATATCTTATAATTGATGGTTTAGTTCAAATCTTCATACAAGTTTATATCCATGATTTCGTTTGAACTCTTGATAACTCGCCAGAATAAGTAGTTGGTTGGAAATAAAAGTCATTCATCCTATTCAATATTTAAATATTGAGGCCATCCTATTTCGATCATAATTCTAAATATTGTATTAGTTTTTGCAAACAATCTCGAATGGTCATAATGTAGAGAGTTGGGTTTACATTGAAAAGTATTGGTTGAAGTCATTATTAATTGGACATTTATATATTATGATACAAGTTTGAGTCATTGAATACAATGATACAATGCATATGTGGCAAAGGATTAAAGGTCTAATACATGGATGAAAAGTTTATTTTTTATACGAAGAGGGCATTATCCCCACATCATGTATCACTTTCCAAAAATTATTCCCTATATTTCTAAAACATATTTCTTTTAAATTTCATGGAACTACTCTCCCTATTTATGAAATTGGTTAAAAGAGGTCAAAAGGAGATATCTTAGCATTTTGTTTTTATTTAAAAGTATTGGGTGAATAAAAAAATGATTCAGGTATACATGAATGTTGTGGAAAATTATTTATGAGTATACACAGGTTATTTGATTTACAATGAAGAATGATACTGTTATGAACATAATTAATTGATTGGTTATGGATTATGAACATGAAATTCTTCATGCATTCCTGTTATTTATAACATTTTTTGCAAAATTTATAAATCCCTTGTCATTATTCCCATGTCATTTATTATTTCATTTTCATTCATTGCCCATGTTAAAAGAAATTATTGATTGTTCATATGAAGAAGTTTGGTAATTTTTTTTATATGTCTGATGTTTGGAACAACAAGTAAAGAGAGGGCTGATTGCCAGATTATGGTTTTGCTTCCTTGTTTCCTTCATTCCCTTTCATTATCTCTTTGCATGTTTGATTGCTTTGTCTTACTAAGAGCCATCGATAAGTCATTTGAAAACAAAATAGTATTAGATGTTTGATATATTGTGTCTTATATATTTACTAATTGGAATTTTGATGAATATAGATGAGCTTTTTCAGTCGCGGCAGTAACCACAGTGGAAACAAAGGAAACATAGGTCGGAGAGGAAGAGTGCCTAATATTTTTGGGCAACAAGGAAGAAACAAAAGAATGAGATTCTTAATACACTTTGTTGCAAACTCTAAAGAGTTCAATCAATTGGTGCAAACTGGCTACTTACACCTTGTTGGACATCTTGCCTTACCTCCACCACAAGCTCCTCTTGTTCCTCCCCTTCACCCTCATCTAAGTATTGTTGATTTTCCCGAACCTCCTAGTGAGAAAATTCATGCAAATCCTGCTTCCGACATAGTCCATTGGTCTGATGTCCCATTGCTACCGCCGCCTCCTATGCACTCCATGCCTCATGTTGCTTATACTTCTTCAATGAATTGTTATGTCCAAGTTCCTAGAAACTATAAAGTAATGCCCACTGAACCTCAATTGGATAAAGGAAAACAACCTGCAAATTCCCCAAGCTCCGAATCATCTAAATCCTCATTAGTATAGTCAAAACAACCCCTAGTTGAAGACGAAAGTAATGAAAAAAGAATCACATTTAATGATATACACCTCGAGATTGAAAAAGTTGAAGAGAAGAAGTCTGTTGATATAGACTTACTTAAGCACAGGGCTTCTCTTTCAGAGGGAAGTAGACAAAGAGAAGTAATATTAAACAAAAAATATTATTTATGATTTGTTTTAAGTTTGAATGATGGCATTTTTACCTTGAAATTTGATGCATATTTTAGGACAACAGACACATGGTATTATTTTTGAATTTTTTTTAATATCATGCCATTATGATATTTTTTTGGGAGGTACAAATGTTTGATGATGTGGCATATTCATATTGGTTACTTTTTGGTATATTTAATGATGTTGATATATGCATGGTATTCAAATAAATTTTGGTGTTACAAGGGAAATGTTGAAAATCAAAGAATAAAAAATTTAGGGGAACCTCACCTATTATTTATTATTTACCCTTATTATAAAATAAAGTTGTCCTCTCCTAACTAAAGTTGTTTAATTTTATAAAAAAAGGTAGTTGAACCACTCAAACTACCTTTTGAAGACATAAAAATAGGAGAGCAAGACAAATGATGGACATGAGAAAATAAAGAGCGATCCTTCTAATAAGGTTTGCTGCTGCCTCAAGTGAGAATATCTGTTCATTCATTCATTTATGAGTTTCTTTGGAGCTAAGGTATCTTGTTGATAACATGGTTGTTCTAAAGGCAATAGAGAAAGGACTAGGAAACATCGATTATTGACATGCTCTAAAGGTCATTCATTCATCTTGAAAGTATTTTTAGTCTTAATTAGAAGTTCTAAATTTAATTTCAGTGTTGCTTAATGCTAGTTTTGTAGAGTCAAGACTATGATTCACTTGTAGCTTGGATTGATCCAGTTTAATTTTCAGTTCTAGTCTTCTTCTTTTAAGACACCAGTTGTCTATGTATGAGTCAAATAACATCTTAGACTTCTAAGTCTAATTCTAATCCAAACCATTGTAGGGGTTTGAAGAGACAAACTTGGTTGTAACTCAGATTGATATCAATAAAAATATTTGCTTTTTAGATTTGCTGTATGTTGATTTTCATATTTATGTTTTTTTTTTTGTGTGTGTATAATCCTGATTCTTTATATTTCCATAAGAGAAATATACAAAAATCTTATTGTTGGCCTGCCATTGGGGAAACCAGACCAACAACAATGCATCAAACTGTCTATTGGTTTATGAAATATTTGTCTTTTAAAGCTAAGGATAGATATGAGTTTAAGACACATCAAACTGTCTACCGGTTTATGAAATATTTGTCTTTTAAAGCTAAGGATAGATCTGAGTTTAAGACTATCTACTATGCCAAAGAATTTTTGACGTTTCTTCCTAATTTGACAATTGTGAGGTCGGATTGAGATACACGAGCCACCTAGATTGAACAACAAGCTAAAAAAGTTGTAGAGCACAAAAAACTAAGTAGAGGGTTGGCTCTCATTTGTAAGAACCTAGGGTTGAGGCAGGTTCACTTGCGAGAGATCCATTCCCACCATTTGTTTAGCCATTAGATTCATTTTGTAGTCATGGAGCTTGAGTTGTCCCTGAATTTCATCGAGTTGTAGTAATATCTTGTGCTTATCCTCACGTCGATCAACAATGATGCGACCTAGCAGAAGATTCAAGTGCCAGTAGATGTCAATATTTTTCAGATACTGAGAGATTCGTGACTGAGTGTTGCCAATATCAAGGATCCACGAGATAAAGGAGTTGAGCACCTCCTCATCTGAGACGAAATATCTCAGAACATGAACATCAACTTCAACTAGGTCAATCTCAACTCCAATGTGGGGAGGATTGTGGGCTTGGTAGGATTCAGACGAGTATTCAGCTACAGAGGCTAGTCAGGAGCCAAAACAACCTCTATTTCTACGAGAAGAACTACCACGAGCTCGATGAGAACGACTTCCATGAGCCATTGGAATAGAGGAGGTAAGATAGAGAGACAAGGGGATGGGGGAAGGATGAGTCAACGCCAAGGAGAGGATATAGAGGGGAAGGTGAACATGGATGAGCAATGGGGAAGGAAGGAGGCAAGACCAAATTCAAAGGGGAACAAGGATGAAATAGCCTCCCATCAATGTAGATAATGAGTTATGGGAGCGACCATAATGAGTGAAATGAAGGCCAATAATTGGAGTGATATTAGAAAGATCGCTCATGACGAAATGCAGGATGTGAGGGACATACCGGATAGGATAAAGGTACCATCATAGCATTATAACCTGAGATCAAGTGTGACAGCCTTGATGAGCCATGAGCCGAGTAGTACCCGCTAGGGAGGTGAGGTAAAATTGCATGTGGTGAAACGATAATGGTAGGTGAAGGGTGGTAGGTGCCAATGGGTTGAGGGGATGCATGGCGGTCTATCTCGAATAATGGCCCCATGACATGCCTCTTCCATGTCACCTAATACGGGGCAATTTTTAGATTTATGTTATCTTGGATTTGCTTATTCAATTATTTTGTAAATTGATTTTGCAAACTCTTTTTCTATTTTAACTTCACATAAAAGAATACATATTTATATAATAGCATCAGATCCAAGGACTTATTTCTTGAGGTCTGATTGAGATTTTTGACAAGCTATAAGCCCAAGGTGATAATCCTGCCTATCTCACCTAGCCTAGTGAGATTAAAAACTACTCGAGTGAGGATTTTGCATTCCTCCCATCAACATATAGGAAACCCAAGTTCATCCAAGAGATGGCGATTCCAAACAACCTTTGTTCTTGCATTAACGACACCAAGATACTCAACTTATGTAGTCGAAAAAGAGACTACCTTTTGTTTTTGGCACGACCAAATCAATGCTCTAGTGCTGAAGCGAAACATATAGCCAGATGTGGAATTTCGATAATGATTGTCCCCTGCCCAATCAGAGTCGATAAAGCCGACTAAAAAATCTGAACTTTGACAATATTTGATACCAATATGAGTTGTAGCCTTGAGATATTGAACAATTATTTTGATAGCTTTCTAGTGGCTCTCTATGGTATCCTTCATTTATCGAGAAGCCACACTAGCAACAAAAGAGATATCAGGTCAACTATGAGTGAGGTAAATGAGACTATCGACCGATTGTCAACAAAGAGTAGCTTTGACTTTGGGACATTGACATGTTTTAGTCAGATTAGCTCCAAAATGAAAAACAAGTAGCACATGGCTTACAATCTTCCATCTTAAAACATGTCAACAGAGCTAGAACATATTTAGATTGAGAAAGAAACGAACCATTAGTCAGAGGTAAACCATGAAGACCAGGAAAACAATGCAGAAGACCAAGGTTTGTCATACCAAAGGTGTCAACAAGTTGGTTCTTCAATCTAAAGATGAGATCAATATTATTGTCAGTCATGACAGGTCATCAACATATACAACAACAATAAAAGTATCGCCATGTTCATGTAATACATAAAGGATGTGATCAGATTCACAACGTTTGAAGCCAAGAGTGAGAAAGAAATTGCCAATCTTAGTATACCAAACTCCAGGAGCTTGTTTCAAACTATAAAGTGAATTTTGGATTCGATAAACAAGAGTGGAATATGTCACAAAACCAGGGGGTTGTTCCATAAAAATTTCTTCAAATAAATCATCATGAAGGAAGGCACTTTTCACATCCATTTGGTGAATCTACCAAAAAAAATGAGCAGCAATGCAAATATTAGTTGAACCTAATTCATATTTGCAACAAGGGAAAAAGTCTCATTGTAGTTGATAACTTTCTATTGAGAAAATTATTTCACGGCCAAGTGAGCATTATGATGCTCAAAAACACCTTCATAGGTAAATTTGGTCTCATAAACCCATCAACATTTCACAATGTTCTTCCCTTAAGGGAGAGGAACTAAATCCCAAGTATGATTCTTCGAAAGAGATTCATTTATGCTTGCATAGCTTGCTCCCATTTAGGTTTGCCTTTTGCATATGAGTAAGAAACATGATCAAAAGTTTCAAGAACATGAGTCATCAAAGCAATACTAACTTGTTGCTTCTGACTGCGAGTTTGTCAGCCTGAAGAGATATCACCGACATTAGGACCAACAACTTCAATCGTCTTAGCAACCCATTTGGGTAGACATGTAAAGGGTGAACTGATATTGGTTGCAGAAGGTCGATCGAAAAAAGGAACAGTTTCAATCGAATAAGACGAAGGACTAGTTGAAACAAATATTGACTGTCTAGTTGATTTTGGAACAGTGGTCGACGACCTGATCGAAATAGCATCAAAGTTCGATTGCCTTGTCCAAATGTTGAAAAAACAAATAGTGATCTAGTGTCATCAACAATATCAAAGGGACCATCTTGTAATAAACCAAGGGAAGCATTCAACAACTTAATGCATGAAGACTTCTCATAAAAGAACACATTTCTTCTGATAATAATCTATTGTTTGACAGGATCAAATAGTTAATAGACTTTAGACTCTTCAGAGTAGTCCATCATGATACAAGCATGGCTCTTTGCATCTAGTTTCTTCCTGCAATCATCTGGAATATGAGCCCGACCAACACAACCGAAGACACAAAGGTGACCGACTGAGGGTTTCTTGCCGCACCATCTTTCGACTGGAGCCATCACACTGACAACTCTAGTCAAAATGCAGTTCAAGAGATAGTTTGCATAATCGACAACTTCAACCCAAAAATGAGTTGGCAGAGCTTTGACTTGTACTTGGTGGTCAAAAGGAACATGATGATGCTTTCCCAACACACATCCTCTACAAACTCCATCAGGTTGAAGCACTTTAGGTAAACTTGAAACCATGTTTTGTGTGGACATCGACTTCAAACTTCGATAATTGAGGTGTCCAAGTCGTTCATTCCAAATTCAACTTTGTTCATTAGTGTGAGAAACAAGAGCATTCGGTTCAGGATATTGCCGAGGGAGGTCACAAAATTTTTATAGGTTGTCCTTCAAGTCGAGAAAACCTCCGGCGATAGTTGACTTACCATTCTTCAAATCCTTAACAAGGAAATGATCTGGCCAAAACTCCACAATTTTCCCTGTTTGTGTCAGCTAAGGTACTGACAAAAAAATTGCCTTCAAGCTAGGAACATGACAGATGTCGACAATTTTCACATGTTGACAAGGAACATTGCCATGACCAACAATGTCAAGAGATAAGTCATCAGATACATAGATCTTCCTCTCGATAGATTTATCCAAGGATGTGAACAAGGAAGCATCGTTGGCCATATGATGAGTGTGTTAGAATATTGTGCTCGTTCAACCATAGACAATGCTACACCACTGTCACCCAACCATAGGCATAAATCCACCCCCCGAGCACCTTAACCTTTGATAGAAATAATGATTCCAGTAAGCCATACCATAACCAACAAACAACCAAGAGTGCGTACCTTCTCCCAGGGTAGCACACAAGAAAAAGTACCAAAAAGGCTAAACAAGAGAAAACCATACAACTGCAGTTGTTTCTACTCCTCCAAACTTGCGCACTATTTATGGGTGATTGAGAGTGTGTGAGTGAGTGAACAAATGAGCCAAGACATCCTCTATTTATAGTGGTTCTGTCATCTATCTGGGCCGACTATTTTTCCTGGATGATAATATCTTAATATTATATATTCTACCGAGCCAACATGTCTTTTAGGGTTTTGACACATTTGTTTAGGGTTTATCTTGCTTCCAAAATATTCTATTCTAGTCAAAGGTTACATATGGAGGTTAGCACCTCCCGCAACTACCACAATATCAACACTCCCTCTTATCTAGGGAGGTATTAATGGTCTCAAACACATCCATCCATCTTCACATGATATGGGCAAGACTCACATAGTCTTGCAGACCATTGTACATGTAGCATCATCATGTCACACATGGCTACACCCATGTGGACCTGTCAATCTTGTCTAGGGGCCACAACCCGCTAAAGAACATTAGAGCTACACCTCGTAGTGTGTGTCACCATCATCGTCATGGGATACACCCGCATGGCGCACTCACCCATGGCTACACCCATGTGTTGAGTATCATCATTACTATCAACATCATCTGGTAGCAATCATCAAATATATATCGTCGTACTTGTTCTTGGTATTCTTTTGTCATAGACAATATCACAATATCCATGAGCCTCATTTAGCTATATTGATGATCCATCCCCACCACCATGTGTCTAGCACCTCGAGTCATTCTTGTCCCAGGACAAGAATCATGACCTCATCGGAGCCATATTCACCTCATAGTTTATACTCTCATAGGATCACTCCATGAATGTATTTTTCTCGATGTTATTGAACACGCGTGTCTAGCACCTCTGGTCGTTCTTTTCCCATGACAAGAATTATGACCACATCGAAGCCACAAACACCTCATGTTGATCCTCTTATAGGATCACTTTGTGAATGCATTCAATTAGATGCTATCATACATGTGGAATTGCACCTCAATCACCTCGAGTCTTCAGTCCATCGAAGACTACATACGGGCACATCTACTACGGATATAGATGTTCCCTATCTCCCTTGGTGTGCAGCCTAGTTCCCGTGGAGATAGAGTTGGCCCGATGCTTATCAAGGCTACTCACCTACTCTTGAGTTAACTACTCACCTACTCATGAGAGTTTCAAGGCCCAATGCAATTCACACATAGGAGATATAACAACAACTCGAATATTCAGTCCGTCGAAGATTACGTCTGGGCCTATTCCCACATGATTAAGTCTATCTGATCAATCTCGAAATATCAAAATGATGTTGCAATTATCAATACTCCCCCAGGGAAACATTTTCATTCCCGCCAAGCTTGTCCTAGATATAGGCTTAGTGCAAATGTCAGTTATCTGCTCATCTATGGATAAGTGATGGAACCTCACTGCTCCTTCCTGCACCATGTCTCTGATGAAGTCCTGCAAGATCCTTCGAAAATCCACCCTGCTTCATATCTTGTGTCACTAGCTACGATACATGACTGGGTGCTATATATATATTCTTCCTTACTTGTCTAGAAATCCTGCTTGATCCCAAGCTGAAGTAGCATCCCAGGTGCTAGATCTATCTTCTACACTTCCAGTCCAAAAACTGTATATCCCGACAACCATACTTCATCATCAGAGATCAATCATATCTATCTGTACCACAACATATGTACCTGAATGTTGTGTTGTAATCCAATAATACGGTCATGGCTCAACCATATACAAGCACAAGGTGCTCTCTACAAAGAAAATGCCTATCTTGTCACATACTTCCTTAGATGTGTCGTCATAGGTGTGGCCATGGACTTCATGTCCATCATGATAAAACTCTTTAGTCTCTTCACTGCATATCTCATCTAGTGTCAACCACGCTTCCAATCACAATATATCTGGTCAAGATTCTTCATCTCAAACTCTAAAATCAGCTCCCTCTATCTGAGAGAATCCTCGAACCATGCTTCAATCTATTGCATGCCCCTTTTCATTCTGCAAAGTGTCACGAAACTATGTTGGCTTCTTCTTAATCATTGAATCCCTCTCATATTTATCTCTTATGACCTGCCCAAAACAAGAAACAAGAACAACAAAATCTCCATGGTATCTGTTGAGGGGTCCTAAATACCTTTAACTCTACATCAGGAACCAAACCCGCCACAAAGGCCTAATTAGACTCTGCAACATTTAATGGTGGAATGGTTCTCCAGATCTTTCGATCTGGCGAATTTGTCGATGGGATTTACATGGTGATTGACATGATATCTTCTTATGAAAGTTCCTCATTCAGTTTAAACGTTCTCATTTCGTCTTTTCTTTTATTAGATGGGTCTGATCAAAAGATGTGTGCTGGTATAAACTAGTTGGTAAAGGGGATTCTTAACTATTGAAGAAGGCTGAGCTTGGGATAACCCTCGTGCTCAGGGATGTAGGCAGAGATATTCAAACCTGTGACAAGCCTAGTACTCATACATTAACTTGCTAGTATTTCAATTATTGACTGAGATACAATTATCGTAAGAAAACACACATGCAATAAGATGATGACAAAAAAAATAGTTTCCTTAGCTCTACCATTAATCACACATTAACAAAATATTGAAGCAACTAACTTATCAATAGATTTAGAAACTCTTACTCATTACAACATCCATTAATGAAATAAAGTTGGAAGTAAATCTTCCTCAATCCAATCACACAACGCCTTTGATGAAAAACATAAATTTGTCTCTGGTCCTAAACATGACTTCTCAATTAAGGTAGTTCATAAACAGTTCTTTACAATTCCAAAAATGAGGGTCTTTCCCAAAATCATTGACCTTTGCTAAAAGTTCAATCCTCTTAATTATAATCAATAATTAACTCAAAATAGCTACTACGAGTGCAAGTTAAGAAAAAAAAAAATATTGCCACATGGCGCTTTAATCTCTCTGTTCATTGAGAATCATCAACCAGTGTTACTGCAGTGGATGAATCTTGTCATATTCTGACCATTTGACGAAGAGTTCCTCGCATGTGTTGGCATACGAGAACCTGTGCTAGTCCATCGGGGTTGAAACAATTTTTTTCACTTCTACTGTCCATTCTCTATACTTGATTATCTTAATGCTCAACCGCTGCAGAACTGCTCGAGACTTAATCGAATGCTCCATGAATTGTTGTACTTGAGCTGGTGCCATGCTCACCACCTTTGCAATCTCTACTGTCCATGATGAGTCTTGTTTTGCATGTCGCTTAACTATGTCATGCAGGTCGACAAAGTCTTCTGGTGACCCAAATTATAGTTGGTCGATGCCTTTCATCTCCCAATTAATCTTTTCCTAGTCCTTTTTTCACTCAACCCACTTCTTCTGAAAATCCCGTCGAGGTTCCCGAGCCATTTTTACCCAGTATTTGATCCTGATCCGATCTATGCTTCTATCTCTTACACCCAAATATCGTTCTCTTCGACGTCTCAGCCCTTTTGAACCGCGCTGATGTAATTGACCCTTTCTATTGCTTGGTGAGATTTCTCATACCACCTCTCTACGTCCTTGTAGGTCGCTAGCGCCATAAGGCTATATTCTTGGAAATCGGCTATGCCTGCGGTAAAAGGTGTCGTTCACTTGTGAATTTTGTATAAGCTTCCTGGAACTCACTTCTCAAGAACACCGTGGCCTGTGTTGAGTCTTGATAGTATATCACCAAATGGCATAGATGATCCAACCCCTTTAGCGTGGCGGCCAACTCCTTCTCACCCCTCGTTGCTCTATCTAACATGGCATATATAATGGCCATTTCTGCATCGATAAGCTCAAATGTCTTGGTGTGTTTAGTGTTGAGCAAATTCTCCTCTGTAGTGATGAGAATCAAGCTATCGAGCGTGATCCTTCTCTTCTTAGTGGTCCCCTTCATGATGGATTTTCTTTTTATTTCATAGGCAATCGCTTGTACGTCAGCGACCTCATCCACAGGTTCGGGGATTTGTTGTTCCCCCCATGTTAAAGTATTTCCCAGGCTCTCGGCTGTATATATCTATTCCAGGATTGGTTCCTGAACTTCTTCTACATGTTCTGATGGCTCGACCTCCGTTTGTTGCTCATTGACTGACGACGTATCAACCAAAACTGAAGAACCGAGGGTAGATTCGGTACTTACTTAGTAATCGGTCGTCGAAGTGCCAATTTCTTGCTGTGGAATTTCATCTTCCTGGCCACCTGATCCTAGCTCATCCCTCGAGCTATCCATTGGGGTTCCCAACAAGTTGAGTAGCTCAGTGTCTAAGACACTTTAGACCTCATGGTCGCTCTGCAAAAGGTTTGAATTGAAGAATCGAGACCTGGGGTAGATGCTTTCTCAGGTTCCTCTTCCTTTGTAATTTGTACTAGAGTCACCAGGGAAACCTCCGAACTCTCCTCCTCATCATAGATGGTTATTAAGTCAGACAAGGGGTTTGGTACACTTTTCCTACCTGGTGTCCTTGATATCTAAGGCTGGGTTGAAATTCCCCATGGTGATCTGATTTGTGATGATGGGACTTCAGGGTTTTCTGGCTCGATGTTTTCTTCAAGTTGTATTGGCTCTAAGTCACTCGGCTCTCCTATGCTTGTGATTGGGTCATCAACGTGGATCCTCAACATCTCTATGAGATTCAGGTCATTCTGTAACTGATCAATGATTCTCTGCGCCCCTTCTAGCAAGAGTAATCCTCTTCTTTGTGCATCTGTAGTCTTCGTTGCTCTAGTTTCTTCCCTAACTCTGAGGCCTCTTGAGTTGACTGCTCTATTGTATCCACCTTTTCATCCATGCTCATAGCCTTGAACTTGGTCATGTTCGGGTTGGCCATCCTTTGTACTACCTCCTCCCAATCCTCTGTGCATTCCGTGAAAATTTCATCCTCAAACTTTTCATGCGCATATGGCCAACACAATGATACATGTGAAGCATGCTAGGGGACTAGGCCTTTAGGGTCATGCTTGCGGAATCATCGTATCAGGAACCTGAATTCAAGCTAACTCAACCCTTCTTGTTTTCCTTGAGCAATATCCTTTACCAAATAAAACCCCACATGGAAGCTGTAGGGTATGAAAGCCCACTTCTTGTCTTTGACTAGTGTGGTGTTATATCCTTGTAGGATAGTTTAATAGCAGATTTCTCCCATAATGAGCTGGTCTGGGACGTGAGAAGGGTGTATATGCGGTGCTCCGATGGCCCTGAACACCCTGATATAGGTTGTGTGTTCATCTAAATACTAGTGGCCTACCTTTGCTACCATTTTCTTGGTTGTTGCAGATAGTCTTAGGCATTCCTTTTTAAATATAATAAAATAAATAAGGGTGATGAATTCATCCCAAATGAGTGCGTAATATTTTTTGTACCTGTTCTCCCATAGTATTCTTAAGTAAACATGAACAAGGAGCTCCACAACATGCCAACTTAAATTCATGCCGGCAAAGACATTTCTCACATAGATAACATCGAGTAGGTACGAGGCCATGTGGAAAGTGGGTGCTTCCCCTTCTTTCGGCGTATGAGCCTGTTGTACACACATGCTCAATTGCTTGGAAATTACTGCTCCCCAGTTGAAGCTGCTTCTATAGATTGCCACTGTGTATGCCAAGGGAATCCATGCTTCCAAAAACTTGGAGCAGTCCTTATCTCCATACAGTCGGCAGATGAGAGCGATCAAGTAGATGTATGGCTCCCTCAAGTTAATTGTCCCATACTAGCCATTGCTCCAGTTTGTAAATGTATTGTCCTCCTTCCACCACGAGGCCATCAACTGACTGGTGCCAGAGAATTCGTAGAACTTCACCACGAAGTCTATGTTTAGCTGCTCCTTTGGGTCTCTAAGTTTGTAGTGTTTCTAGACTTTCGTCGAGAGGAAAAATCCGACACACCCGCCATTGTCATCGTTGATCAGGCATTTCTGCATGTTTGTATGGTCGATTAGCCACTTCAAAACCTCTATGCATGGAAAAACCAGAGTTCTGCAGGCTACCATGTGTAAGTATGACCGTCGGATATTTGGAAACACCTGGTCATCCAGCACCCTTACATCCAGGACGTTGTGTGGGATACATTCCAGATACTCCTCCCGACTGATTTTATTGAATAGGTCTCCCCACTATGGGAGCATTACTTTGGATCCAGTGTTTGCTTCTTTGTCGCCGAAGACCGGAGGTTGAACAAAAGATTTATTCGTTGAGGTTTTTACATCTAGCTTTGCCTTGGGAGCATACTCAAACTGCCTCGCAGTACCAAGAGAATAACCTTCACATGTTTTTGCTTCCTTTAGCTTAGGTGCTCTCGACGAGCGTCTGGTGTTTGGCTTTCTCGGAGGTATTTTCCCTGCAACTAGAACATAATTAGAGACTGTAAGAAATCAGATGCATATATAACAAATCATGACCGTCGAATTGACAAACTTGAACACATACCTATGTTGTTTGTTTAACCTGGTTTTGATAATTTGAGAATCAACACAGTCTCGAGATGTTTGCTTTGCTTCTTCAAATTCTTTGGAATTCAAACTTGTGCGCATAATGAAATTGTTCAAAGCCATTATAGAGATTTAAATAGGGATGAACTTACCTTGTCGTATCAACCATTCAATTTGGTTTATGAGTGTAGTTTTATAAAATCTACCGCTAGATCTTCCAATACGTTTAAAACTAAATTCAATCATAGGTTGACGATGTGGGCACGGGTTGTAATGTGGCCTATCGGTGATTTCAAATCGTTGTTGTTCAATTGGGGCACTGGGTAGAAACATATGCGAGATGAAGCATTAACTAGTCTATTAAATGCTAGAATTTGATTGTATCTCATGCCAAAAACATCCCATCTTTTCAGTAGTCCAATTGGTGAGTCAGGGGTCAAACTTTCGCTTTGAACACTTTTTGTTGATATCTCCTTGCAAAAGCTCCGACACTGAACGATCTTGCTGTACAGAGATGATGTGGCAAGGTTGACTTGGAGGCGTGACTAGGACACATGAAACCTTAAGATGACTCGAGACGAAACTAGTCGTACGACACCCCTATGAAACAAAGACACGTGGAACTCGACACTGACGTCTTCGTTTACCAGTGTTAATCAGAATCAAGACTTTTCTTAAGCTAAATGTTCTAAAACCCGATCCTATCTTACTGACGCCAAAAAGTATCAAGGATCGACGATCAACGATAAACCTACCCAAGTGCTCTCGCATTGACTCTCTAGAAAATTTCTCGATGCCGAAAGTGTATCAGGGGTTGGCGATCAACGATATATTTAATGCAGAAAAAATCAATTGCTTTAACCATTTTAGATTTCCTCGACCCAAAGCAAGCACATCGATCATTAGCTATCGGTGGTTTTTTATGGCCTTGTCAATGTCTATCCCTCCCGTACTTTGCCGACGCCGATGGGGATTGACTATCTCTTGAATCTTCGTGGTGAATATATTACTCACACAAACCAACTCCACCTTCCAACGACGTCGATGGTGCATCGATGATTAGTGTGACTGTGTGGCCATTTTTCCTACTTGAATTTTGCCGATGTCGAACACTGACGCGTTAGTCGCAATGTTAGCTGCATATTCTTAGTTATAATGCCGAGTTATTTTAGACACAAAGTTTCATTTAACAAGTTCAAACAAATCCGACTTGATCGATAAGAGTTATGAAAAAAAAACCATTCCCCCCATAGTGAACTCGATTCATACAGTGTAAGAAAACAAGTGGTACCCAAAAGTGACAAAATCTCATAAAAACTTTTAGGGTGTGTTGAGCGCTCAACAAATGGCAATTTACTGGGCGAAAGCAGAATCTTTGTTCCCTCCCTAGGCTTAGCTGATACAGAAGCTGGTTAAGAACCTAACTAGTTTTTCTTCTATCAGAGTCTCTCATATCCTTGCATTTACATGTCCCGTGGTTTGTGAATCTGAGCCCACCTATGGAGTTTCAACCTTTATTCCACCTTCGTTCCTCTTGACTGTGACAAACACCCCCTTTTGACAAGAACCAGGTAAATCATTCACTAGCACCATGCCTTTTAGTTATCATCATTAACTTGATGCGGTGTTGCACCACTGCCATCGAACATCCATAGCCCCGACGAAGTCACCCCGACGTCACAAACCTTGCTCTGCTGCCAACAAGCGTCCATAGCCCCGACAGAGCTATTTGCATACCATCTCCTACTTTGCACTCATTTTCTATAATTGATTTATTTTTTTGGCAGAGATGCCCTGAGCGAGTGGGAGAGGAGGATGTCTGTTATCTGGAAGATGAGATGGTTAAGGTGAAATTCTTCCTATCTCTGTCTAGAGGTGCATGTGGTCCTTTCCAACTTGCCAACTTTCCCTTTAGGTTTTAATAGACCACGAGGAAGACACTTCATCACTTGCCAAGGTCTTTTATTTGCAAAGGTCAGATACAAAACTCTTTGAAGAAAAAATGCAATTTGCCCAACGTTTCTTGTGTTGCATGTAAGTGTGAGTTAGGAATAAAGTTTTCTACCCCATATTAATTAAGGTCAGCGAGTGCCTTGCGGAACACAAATTTATTGCACAAAAACACCACACAAAAGAAAAACAGAAATAAAGGACTTTGTAATCAGTCTACCTTACACCTACACACTTATCCTAATCACAAAACAACATGAAAACACACACACACACACACACATATTTTTTTTTCAACAGAAATATTGTTTTAGGGCTTGGCCATTGATTGGGAGGGCGTCGAGTTGCCCCCTCAGATTTTGCAACCGATATGTGCTTGCCCCAAGTTTATCGACTACCTGGAAAGGTCTGAGCCACAGATTTTGAAACTTTGAATGTTTTCCCTTCAGTTCATTTGCTCTGTCCCATTTCAAAACTAAGTCTCCTTTACTTCAATTTTTTTTATCTTTGGCCTTATGCTTGTCAAACCATATTTTAACTATTTGTTGATGAGTGACGAACTTTAATTTTGATTTCTCCCTTTCCTCTTCTAGCATGAGGAGGGTATCAATTCTTAATTGAATAATTGACGAGGGTTGTCCTCTATATCCCTGAGCAAGTTGAAGAGATGGAAGATATAGCCCGTTCGGGAGTATGGCTTCTTGTCCATATACCAGAAAGTATGGGGAATTCCCCATAGCTTCCTTGGGTGTTACTATGTCGGCCCATAAGGCATTATGAAGCGAGCTATGCCAATTCCTTTGATTGTCTGCAACTGTTTTCTTCAATATCCTTACTAGGTTCTTATTGGTTGATTCTGCCACTCCATTCCCCCATGGATAGTAGTTTGCAACGTATCTAATTATAATTCCTTTGTCTATAGAAAACTCTGTTAATAGGGTGGAAGAAAAATAAACGACATTGTAAAAAACAAGAACAAAAGGCATACCAAACCTTGTGATCCACTGTTGTTCTATGAATTGGATTACCACCTTTTCATTCACGTGAGTGAGAGGGATGGCCTCTGCCCATTTCATAAAATAGCCCGTAGCGGTCAATATATATCTATGTTGTTTTGAAGAACTCAGGGTAATCTCCCCTATGACATCTAACCCCCATTGCTCGAATGGTTTGGATATGGCCACTAGTTGGAGTGGGACAACTGCTCTCTTTTTCCTCCCCGTGCTTATTTAACAAGTTTTACAGTTTCTAGCGTATGTATGAGAGTCTCTAAACATAGTAGGCCAATAATAACCGACTCTCAGTATTTTGTGAGCGGTGGTATTCCCTGCAAAGTGCCCACCTGTAGGACCATCATGGAGCTCCTTCAGAACCTTATTTGCATCTTCACGTTCGAGACATCTCAAAAGTACCCCATCATAATTTACGTGGAAATAAACTGAATTTATGAGGTGATATTGTGCAGATTTCAGTCTGAGAGCTCTCATTTCCTTAGGTTTTAGGCTTTCTGGGCAAGTCCTGTGATGTAGGAGGTAAATTAGTTTTTTGTACCAAGAATCCTACCCTGGGGGAACATATAGAGCTTCACTACACCATAATGCCAATTCATTCTCCCACCCAGAATCTTCATTCACTTAGTCTTGAGCTTCTGCAACCAGTTTACACAATCCTTGTCCTTTAACCAGTTTGGCATGTTTTATATCTAGATCAAATTCTTGTACAACTGCCATACAATTTCCTCTTCTCTCCCCCATCTCCTGCTGAGTGAATAGGGATCGGACTGGGGGATGAGACACAATGACTTTGGTGTGATTTTTTAGGATGTAAGATCTGAAATGTTTTACTGCTTTGTACACCGCATAAGGCTGTTTGTATATAGCAGGGTAATTCAGTTCGACCTGTTGGAGATTAGTGATCATAAATGAGACCGACACCTCATTGTTATCATCATCCCTCAGAGTCAATACTGCAACTAAAGATTGGTAGGAGGCAAAAGTATAGAGGAAAAAATCTTTGCTAAAGTCGGGACTTCGCAGCACCAGAGCTTGAGATATTGCAGTCTTGATATTGTTGAAGGCATATTTTCGCTCGTCATCCCACTTGAAATCAACATCCTTGCGAATCATTTTTTGTAAGGGTTTGATAGTTTCAGTGAAATCGAGGGTGAACTTCCTCACAAAATTGATTTTCCCAAAGAAGGATTGCATAGCCTTTTCTTGTGGGGTAAGGGAAGCTGAGCTATTGCCTTAATTCGTTATGGGTCTATGCGAATTCTTGCTTGAGATTTAATATGACCTAGTAATTTCCATTCCTCGACACCAAATATAGTTTTCTTAGGGTTTAAAGATATACCATATTTCCTACACCTTTTGAAAATATGGGTTAGATGTTGGATGTGATCTTGTCTGTTCTTTGAACACACAGTCATGTCGTCCAAATAAACTACTACACACTTGTTGATCAATCCCCAAAAAACTACGCCCATGGCCCTTTGGAAGGTTGTCCCTGCATTAATTAACCCAAAGGGCATGCATTTGTAAGCGAAGCTTCCCCACTTGGTTCAGAAGGTAGTTTTCAATCGATCTTCCTCTGAAACTAGAACCTGGCTGTAATATGAAAAACCATTTAGAAGGGAGAAAATTCCAGAACCAGATACAGTCTGCAAGAGTTGTTCCATTGGTGGGACCAAGTAATTATCCTTTTTTGATGCTCTATTGAGGTTTTTGAAATCCACACACAAGCGGATTTCCCCAGACTTTTCTTGACAAGAATCAAATTTGCTATTAAGAACCAAATACCTGAATATAAAATATCACAATAGATCCAAAGATATCTGAATACAATCACCACACAATATATATGAAACCATATAGAAAACCACAACTTTATTATAGAAACCCTTAAGGTAGGGCAACACCGTACAATGGATCCTATTATGGAAGGGATCCTCTCCTGTTAACTTGCCTCTTCGAGGGGGCATCCTCCTATTGAGCTACCGTTCCAAATACAATATTTCTCTTCATGTCTCATTTCATTGCTTGAACCCCTTTATATAGTGCTACCATCACCTAAGAACATTCTATAGGAGGAATCTTCTGGAAGTAGAACCTTCTAAGAAGTCCTCTTACATTTATTATATCTAATTACCCATTTATTATATCTAACTACCCATTTATTATATCTAACTACCATAGTGGGTCTTATTTAATAATATAGTGGACCTAGTTCACCTTACATTGAATGGTCTCCACTATCATCACTATGGGCCCTCTGAGCCCCTCCATTACCTCTCTAGCTACATTACATTCCATCCCCCTTATGAAAGCATTGTCCTCAACGCTTGATGTACAACCATATACGAGGGTCCCATGGATAATTGTGGACCATAATGCTGAAAAAGACTGAAGAACCAAAGTCCCATGTAGAAAGGAAAGCCATCATGCTGAAGTAGTCCAACCGCCATTGTAAACCAAGGTCACATGTCCAAGTGCTCATGTGAACTCCACACGGAAGATATCGGCACCCAATAACCAACTGAAAATGATGCTCCAAATACTGACACCTATTATGTGGATCCAAATAAGAATATTCATCCACATAGTGGGAGAGGATCAAAGATGAATCTGGAAAAAAGAATACCATTGTAAAATATGCAGACTGAATGCTGGTAACTAGCTCCTGATGTGGGACATTGATGTTCTCTACAGAAGGTGGAGTAGAGTCATCAAATAAAATATGGAAGTGGTTGTCATCACAAAAATGACAACTATCCATATACCAATCATCACAATCATCCTCAAAATCATACCAAACATATATTTCTTTATTATATTCATCCCTGATGTCTGCCATAAGAAATCTCTCATGCATGTTATCCAATGAACTACAAAAACTATTATTGAGGCCATCTACAAGGTCATGAAATTTGTCATGCAATGTGTCACACAATGTGTCATACAATTGAGATTTGAATGCTTCAAGAATTTCTTTGAGGTTTTGAGAAGAAATAACCATTTGAGCACCCTATGAACCCTTCAGTCCAGCAGCCGTCATGAAAAAACTCCAAAAAATAGAACAATAAGTTACAACAGAAAATCGCGGTTTTTTCTGAAAAAACCCTAAAAAACTGTTGAATTTAAAATGCTCATAACTTCACTTCCCAGACTTCGTTTCGGCTGATTTGTTTTTTGAAATTGGGTGAAATTGCGAGAGGAACTCAGATATGTAATTTGTTTGAGAAAATTCGGCCTCAAGCTGCTATAGAAATAAAAACAAATCGCGCCGCCGTCCGCGAAAAAAACCTTGAAAAATTGCAAATTTTAAAACTCCAATATTTTGACCTTCCGGACTCCGTTTTGGACGATTTTTTTTTTAACTTGGGGTTTTTTTCTGAGAGGAACTCAGATCTACAATCCGTTTCTGCAAATTTTGCACAAAAATATACCGAAAAGTTCTGGAATGTTGCAGCCCTCTTTTTTCTTCTCCGAAAAAAAATCTACAAAAATAAAAAATATTTGCCCATAATGTCTGCCAAGGAAAGTGCTCTGATACCACTTGTTAAGAACCAAATACCTGAATACAAAATATCACAATAGATCCAAAGATATCTGAATACAATCACCACACAAGATATATGA